>JBBPBX010000520.1:44230-74209 GCA_038048925.1 Garcialebias charrua
AAACACTTGATGGTTTGGCATAAAAATGACTTCATTTAAACTGAGAAAACAGAAGGTCCTGTAAAAAAAAAAAGGCATTTAATTGCTTTCTTTGTCTTGGATTATTGCCAAATCTCTCCATTCTGGCACAGAATATGATGGTCACACATGTGCAAAAAAATTATAAATTAAGGATTATGTGACTGGCATAACAAATGCATGAGCTTGATTAATTTTATATTCAGTTCAAAATTAAAAAAAGATCTGTAGCAGAGAGCTACACAAAGTGCTTTAAAAGCCAGTTTAAAGCTTCAAAGCAGTAGTTCTGATCTGTTGAAGTGAGGTTGAGTGGAAAGGTCATGAGCAATTTATATTATACCTGTTTGAGTTTAATTCTGACTGGAATGATGAGCTTACGGCTAGCAACTCATATCTCAAACTTTGCATGACTGTTCATGCAGATGCAAATTCATGAACCTTTACTCTGCTGTCAGTTTTATTTAACATGGATATATAGTGTACATATACTTCCATATTTTTACATGTGCAAATAGCAGCAGCAGTTGGATGGAGCACTTCTTGGGCAGCTTGGGGATTTTCTGATAGAACAAATAGTTTTTGTTGGAATAATTGTGTTAGGCGAAACTGATGGTGGTGCGTATAAAACAGATTTAACATGAAATGCTTTAAAACATTGCAGACTGTTTTTTTTTTAAAGAAAAGAGTCCATTTTATTCTATTGTACTTTTCAAATTATTACCATTTTCACACATTTTCCTCATAAAATGCATTGAGATTGCTTTAATACTTTCAAAAACATTGTTCTCCATGAAATCTACTTCAACATACTTGCTACATTTTTATCTTCCTACGCTACGTTTATCATTATACCACTTTCGGCTAGACTTTTTCTACTTTTATCTTTCAGATAATATTTTGCTGGTATTAGTTAGCAATGCATCTTAGCTGGTCCAACAAAGTTTAGTCAGGTCATCTGGACTTTTTTTTTCTTCGTTGTTGAGACGTTTTGTCCTTCATCCAAAGGACTTCATCAATCCAAGTAGCCCCAACAAACTGAGCCCCAGAAGCAGCACACCCACATAGTGGACCAACCAGTTTGCTGGTGATAAGATGGTTGCTGGAACTCGCCGTCTCCCCTGTCAACTCCTCTGAGGCAGCCATGAACAAAGTGATTCAAAACATCAAAGTTCCAAGTAGAAAATCTAACAAAGTTCAATCAGGTCTTTAGGCTGCTTTCTTTCTTTTGTTGAGACGTTTCATTCTTATGGCTACCTCAGAGGAGTCTACGGTGGAGAGAGCAGGTCCCAGAAACCAGCAAACTGGTTGGTCCACTATGGGAGTGTGTGCTGCTTGTGGGACTCAGTTTATTGTGGCTCCTCAGATTGATGACATCCTTTGGATGAAGGACAAAATGTCTCAACAATAAAAAAATAAAAAAAGAGGAAAGAAACCGTCCAGATGAACTGACTGAACATTGTTGGATTTTCTACCTGGATTATTGAACATGAATTTTGATCTTCGCTGATATTTTGCTCTGTTTAGTTCTTGCATAGCCTTTTCCATGTCTAGCTTTTGGCTAGTGTTTTGCCTTTTTTTTTTTTTTAGCTTCACCAACTCTGTTTCAGCTTCTTCATTATTTTTTTAAGCCATTCAGCACTTATCATTCACGTGACATTTTTTACAGCTAATAAAATGAAAAAGTAAAACAATATAAAAAAATTCAACAAACCAAAAAAAATCTTAATTTAACATTCAACATTTAAAGCAATAAAGCTAAAGCTGTTTAAAACATTAGCACAATAAAGCAGATAATGTATACCGTATTTTCCGGTGTATAAGTCATAGTTTTTTTCCCTAATTTGCATGTCCTGCGACTTATAGAGTGAAGCAACATATTTATGGATTTTCCCCCCCATATTTTAGACCAATTTTTGGCTGAGATATGACAGTTTCCATTTATTCAGATGAAAAAAATGGAGCAGTACCACTTTCGGCCGCTAAGGGCGCAGTACTACTTTTGGCCACTAGGGTCCACCGACCGTTCCCATCTCATGTGTCCGACAGACGCCTCCTCTGCTCGGACTCACTCTGTCGCAGCCCGGCCTCCTGCTCTCTGGAGGTATGAACTATGGTACTCTTACCTCAGTGTTCATTAGCAAAATAGTTCATGAACCACAGCCCAGATTTTGATTAAACTTACAGAAAGTAATCACTGGATGGACATTTACAACTGACTAGCTTTAGGAGATGTTTGAGTGAAAATTTGATTTATTTATAATTTATTTTCGCAGCTCATACTGTTTGGAAGACTGTCAAAGCAAAACAATTTAAATCCAGCTTATTTGACCATTACGTGAATTTATTAAGGAAACGTTAAGCTCAGAAACACTTTTACTATAATGTCAGCAAACAAATATATTTTTAGGTGTTTATCTTGCTAAATTTTAAAGAAATGTAGCGTTCCCACCCTTGCGGGTGCACGTTTTGCACGTAGCAAAACTAATTTTTAAATCCAGCTGATTTGACAATTACGTTCATTTATTAAGGAAAAGTTCAGCTAAGACACATCTTTGTTATAATTTTCAGCAGACAAATAATTGTTTTTACCATGTCAATCTTGTTAAAGTCCTTCCGTACACGCTCCTGTTGCCCACATTTACGGGTTGTCAGCGGTGACACGTAACATACGCGACACGTCAGTGGTGATGCATAATAGATGTGACTTGTACGGCGAAGCGACAGCTTTATGGATTTTTCCACTTTATTGGACATAATTGGACTGATGCGACTTATAGGGTGGTGCGACTTATTGGGCGGAAAATACGTTATTAGCCATTTTAAGCCAAGTTGCTTTCGAGCCCAAGTAGCATTTTGATATTCCAAACCTTGCTGCAGCTTTTTTCTCTGATCCACCACCTTCCATCAAGTCAATAACATTCCAATTTTTTGAAGCAAATGCAAAAGGAATGATGTCGATCAGAGCGGTGAGTCGGGGCAGCTCCTGTCTGCAGCCTTTAAATTGAATCTTTCCAGATCAGGCAACACATTTTACCCTGAGCCTGGCAAACAAAGGCTGGTTGCATATTGTCTAATCCAGGATTAGATTCACCTGTAATTGGGTCCGTGTGGAGTGAGTTAACTGTTAAATTGCTCCTCAGTGAAGGGATGCCACCCAGCGAGCCTGGCTCCAACCATCTGGGGAACAACACAAATGAGCTTCTAACAAGATGTGAAGATATAGAATAATGGTGCACTACGAAAACAAAAAGCTCTCAGTGTCACTAAAGGGTGTTGTGCAACATACACAGCAGATCCTACCTTGCATCAGATGTAATGAGCAGTACTGTAATTATCTCTGTCAGCTGAATCCTCTCACTGGCGCACAACAATGACAGACTTAGAGTAAGTTGTGACCACATTAGTGGCATTTAGATGTGCATTTGGGGGCAATTCCATAATGGTGTGGAGTGGAAGCCATTAGAGTTGTGGTAACAGTAATAGTCCAGCAGCAGCAGCAGGTGCTTAGGTTATGTGTCCATTTAGGCCTCATCATTATAAAACAGAGAAGAAGCGGAAGTGGATCCATTTAAATCTGAATGGGAGGCAATTTAACACATGCATGCATCAAGTGTTGTTGGCAGCTATATGCACTTTTCCTAATTCAACACCTGTCATATAGCTGCATAACAGGGAACCACTTCCTAATTCTTCTGCCATCTTAGTGTCAGAATTACACAAGGTACTTTTTGCACGGTTGTTGTCTTCATTTTTTTGTTGCTGTTCTGTTCCGAGCGGCTGTCTTTCCCTTCCTGGGGCTCCTATTGTGTTCTTTCCTTGAGCTGCCCCATTTGGTTGGGATTAATATTCCTGTGGGATGAGGGTGAAAGATTAGCCAAGCTCCATGGCAACCAGACTCGTCGTACTGGGCAGCCTGAGCCGCTGTCGTCTTACAAACAGCACAAGATGCAATCCAGCCTTACAACCCAGAGCAGAAACTATACATCTGTCCACAGCTGAATCGCTACAATAACACATCAGGCGTCCTAGTGTGTGTGTTGTTGTGTAGGCTCAAAGAAATACAGGTTACATTTTGGTGGAAAATGTGTTTTTTCTCCAACATATATAAAGGTCCTTCTTCAGGTGACCCTGTTCTACACGTGGAGACCAGATGAAAATGAAGCAAACATAAAAAATAAAATAAAACTCTTCATGTAAAAACAAGGTGCTCAGACCTTCTGAGTTTCACAGTTCATGGCCCATACTGAATGAATCTCCAGAGAATGGAGTCAAGTGTACTTGACTGACAGAAATGCTTTACTCTTGTTTTATTTTTTTAAAGGACTGTTAGGAGTATTGATTATAGAGAAAAACAAAACGAAAAAAGAAACTAAAGCAAATAATTGCAGTAGAACACAAAAATTGTGTTAAAATAAATATAGAACTGTTTAAAGAAATAAATGGTAAATGCACCCATAAACAACATTATAAGAACACAGTAGGCTAAAACAATGGTCATAGCTCTGCCTTGATTAAATGTTAATAAAACAGTGGGGGGCTTTAACGGCATCTTGAATTTATTTGAAGTTGGTAAATTGTTTGACAGAACAGGAGAGGTCACTGCAAAAACTCAGTCGCCTTTTGTTTTCGTGTCTGAACTGTGAAACGGTGAGTTTGCATCAGATTTGTTGACCTCAGTGAAGGATGAAGAGGCAAAATTATTTTTCATAGGCTATAATGCATTTGGAGCTTTCAAACCAACTTTCAACTTTGAAATTTTATTTTAAATTTTGTATCATCTGGAGACAATTGATCTAAATCTACTCTCAATTCAATTCAGTTTATTTATATAGTGCCAAGTCAGACATAAGTCATCTCAGGGCACTGAACAAAAACATTCATACATAAAAATTATAAGTTAACATAAACATTCATGAATAAAAATAATAATTTAACACTATTTATCTGAGGAGCAGACTGCTTTGAATTCAACTCCATTGCAGAACTCTCATCTTGAGCAAGCATGAAGGCGACCGTGGAAAGAAAAATACTCCCTCATGAGGAAGAATCCTTTAGCAGAACCAGGCTCAGGACAAGCGGCCATCTGCTTTGACCAGATGGGTTTGAGAGGAACAGGAAAGAGAAACAGATACACAATGGCAGGTCAAGAATCACATGGTAAGATAGAAGTAGCATCAAATGAAAAATATTCAAGTTTAGCAAATAATTTAAGGAAATTAGGTCAATTTGTCCTCCAGTACCAGTAATCTAAGCTTAAGACAGCATGACAAGATGGGATTGATCAAAAATGAAAGTCTTGAGCCCAGTCTGAAAACTGGACAATGTGTCAGTGTTATGGACAGAAACTGGAAGTTGGTTCCTCATAAGAGGAGCCTGATAACTGAAATATCTTCCTCCCATTCTGCTTTTGGAAACGCTAGGAACCACGAGTAAACCTGCAGTCTGAGAACGAACTGCTAGGAAAATATGAAAATTAAATATGAAACAATACGATATCAACTATAAGATGGACCTAGGTTGTTGATGGCTTTGTAGGTAAGAAGTAAGATTTTGAATTCAGTTCTGGACTTGACAGGAGGCCAATGAAGAGAAGCTCAAACTGGAGAAATAGGATTTATCCTATCTAAAAAAGCTAAGTCTGGTCCTCTGGACATTCAAAAAACAAAACAAAACATAGCAAAAAAAAATGTTAAATTAAAAAAAAAGCAAAAAAATTGTAGAAGACTTAGCTTTTTTAGATTTTTCTACCTGGATTATTGAGCATGCATCAGGGTATGATTTATCCTACTAACTAGAGTTGAGACTCTGGCAGCAGCATTTTGGATCAACTGAAGACTTTTTAAAGAAGTATTTGGACACCCAGATAACAAACCATTTTCAAATCCAATCTAGACGTGACAAATGCATGAACCATTTTTTTTTATTTTTTAGGTAAGATGTTTCTAATTTTAATGACATTACAGAGGTGGAAGAAGGCGATTCTAGTAACATTTTTAATGTGGGGAATAAAAGACATGATCAAAAATAAACCCAATAGATTTAACATTAGAGCTGGAGACCAGATTAATGCTTTCCAAGGAGGGCAAAAGACCGAAAAACTTATTCCTAAAATGCTCAGGCCAAAAACTAAAACTTCAGTCTTGTCTGTGTTCAAAAGCAGGACATTTAGGGACATGCATGTTTTTATGTGTTTAAGACATGCTTGTAGATATATTCTGTAGATAGAGTCTCAAGATATTTGGAGTCACAACATTTTTAACAGTGTTTTCTACCTCAGCTGAATTAAAGCCATTTTACCAAACAAGCTGGTCTATTTGTCAAGTTTGAACAAATAATAAAAAAAAACACATCAAGGATTTTCACAGAAGAATGATTTTAAGAGGCTGTTGAAAAAAAAAAAGTCAGGGTCATTTAGTTGGGTCATCCAAATAAAATGACTTGTTTTGTTTCCACTGAGATTACAGGAGAGATTAAAGGATTGGCCAACATTCATTTTGGAATTGGCACACAATATTTCTACCTGGTTTGGTCTCTTGTTTTATTATTAAATGACATTGGAATTTTCCCTCTGTTTTTTCTTGATTATTCAAGATGATCAACACATTTAATGAGCTTCAACAGACGATTCAGTCATTTTCACAGATATGGATTATAATTTGTGTGATATAGTGGACGAGCCTCATCCAAATCCTTGTGTATTTAAATAAAGGCAAAAATGCCAAATATTGGAGGAATACTAATGAGCATGTAAAAAACAATGACTACAACAAAACACAAACTTTGCACATTCCTGAAGAGAACCTTGCCTCCCACATTTGAATGAAAAGTTAGATTGCGTTGCCAAGTAGTGTTTGAAATAAGCTGTTGCCACTCAGTCCTGCCGTTTTAAACAACCTGTACCCTCGTCTAACAACATTAATTTCCATCTGCCTCAGCGAGGAATGTGCTGCTCCTCTGATTAGATTTGCCCTTGCCTCCACTGCAAGAGCCTTAACAGCATCCTCATGAGTCTTATAAAGGTGAAGGGAAGCCATAATGGAAGTTTTTCTTTTAATATATACATTTTTTTTCTGCTATTCTTTGACTGCTGTGTCTGTGTGACGTGCTCTCCGCTTGGCCTGCAGATAGATGAGGGAGCAGCTTTACAAATCATATCAATTACGCCTCATTTCCATTCTGAAGTACTACTGCACATCCTATAATGTGCGAACATTTGTGGTCATTTGCCCTCCATGTCTTCTTGGAGTCTCGCCTGTCATGATTTCTTAACACGTTTTACGACTTTTTGCTGTTGCTCGAGTTCAAAGACGAATTGCTGTTGTTGTTCCAGAAGGACTCTGGGGTGGTGAAGTTCTCTCTTGAGCTCCGTGTTGATGGCTTTGATTGTTCTAACACAAGAGTGTGGAGAAATGATCAATGCACTTTTCTCACACAGTCAATTTTCCCGATGTCTTGATTATAACCAGTTATCATTTTAATGCAGCCATTTGTTATCGCAGTGGTAATTGTCCCTCCGTCGTCGTTCATTTGTCTCCATTTCTCAGTATTGGAATATAGGCAGAGCGCTAAATGAAGACCATGTTCTAAATGACGTACTCCACGGCACGTTCATATCAATTCTCTGTAACAAAAACAATAGGAGTCTAATGAGCGGTGAATCATATAAATTACATTTGCAGTCACAATAAAGCAATACAGGGCAGTATTTTACCCTAAAGATATTGTGTGAAACATTAGGAAGATCATCTGTTCAAGTGATGCTGCAAGGCAGAAACACGCTGTGTGTTTATGAGAAATTAAACTCAGCAATTGTATTTTTGTTATGGGGATTGTATAGAAAAAAATCTGCGCGTTTGCACTGTTTTTATTTATATTTTTATAGATGATATTAGGGGACTTAAGGAGCTGGATGGTTTATTACCTTTAAACGCCTGAGGAAGAGAGGTGAGAGACCATTCGTTCTCAGCTTTTAGAGACTAGTTTTGTTTTAGTGTCCAACTGTCTGGGGTGGTTGTGTTGATGGAACCATTTCACACACACAGCTTTATACTCCACTTCCAGCTGAAGACACATTGTAGTAGAGCTATTGAATACACTCGCCTAGAATTATGGTTTAACTGCGGAGTAGCTCGTATAAATTGTGTTTTGCCCAGCTGGTTTTTACGGCTTAGCGTAAGGGACAAAATTAAGAACTGAGGAGATAGTTGCAGGGTATGTCAATGCAGAAGCCAGATGCTGATCCGGCCGAAGATAAGTCAGCGCTGGGACCGATGCTTCGAAGGAGGTGGTAATGGTAATTTATGCCTCTTATCTTGCATCCTGCTGGATTGACTGGCCCAGCTGGTCCTCCGCCCCTTGGGTTAGCTACCAAACCGAAGCTCCTGGGCTATTGTTTTTGAATATTTAGGACCACTGGGGACCATAACCTTGCCTTATCTGTAGCACATAACTTTGGCCCATTAGCCTGCGTACAATTAACATTAACACAGTCTTAGAAAAGAGCAACCTGGCAAGTGGTCCAGGATTCACTGTTAAAAGTCAAGCTAAAGCAACTAGACTCCTTTCTTTGAGTATTTAGGACTATAGTGACCATTTTCTTACTTCAATGTTATGGCCCATAAGCTTGCTTGCATTTAGCGTTAGCACTAAACCAAAAAAAAAAAGTAACTTTGACATTAGACGAACATCAAGACACAAGTCAGTAGCTATAAAGGACTGTGTTGCGTTTGGAGAAAGGGAAGACCTGCATGAGGGATAGAGTAATTACTTAAATTCAAATAGATTTTCCCTTCTAAGAGCTTTGTAATTGCATTCACCTGGCATTTCGGGTCTAATCTAATCCCAGTTGACTAGTGAACTAAAATTAAAATCAGCACGGCCCCACAAGACTGAGATGAAGGACTGCTTCTAAACACGCGTGCACTTGGGGCAGCTACAGGGTTTCCAGATCTATTGCTGCTGCCACGATCATGACTAATGTAGGAAAAACAAAGTGAACTCTTGCTGCAAGTTCGGCTGCTCAGATCTTACATAGCTCAAAGCTATAGAGCTCTCCTTGTGTCACTTCAATAATTAGCCATATTAGCGACAGCCGCGGGTTGTAAATCTGCTTAAGTGGGAACTCAAGATACTTGTGTTTTGTTGTCGTTGTTCCTCTGTCAGTGTTTTTCACACTCTATAATCGAGGGAACTGCAGAAAGCTGTGATTTGGTACAGATTGTTGTTGTGTAAGTGGTGACCTTTAGGAGACGATTCATAATTGTCTGCTTAGAGAAAGACCCAAAGTGACTCAGGGTCCTAATTACTGTCAGTGAGGTCTTGATTGTTTGTGGCCTTTTATTCGTACGAGGTTGTCAACATCTTGCGTTTTCAGAAGTTTGACTCAGTCATCTAAACTGGCAGTTTTTCCCTGATGGCCACATTTGGAACTGGACCAGTTATGAATACTAAAACAACAGGCTAAACTCAGTCCTGAAAAATATACAATTTCCATCTGCTGCTAGGAGTACATTCAAACTGAACATAAATAATCTAAACCAGTCGTACTAAAAATACAAGCTTTAAATGTTATCGTTTTGGCTTCTTTATGTGTTGTCACATGTGTTGTAAACTTGCATGAAAGAGTAGTTTTACATGGATGCCCTTCCTTACACAGACTGAGCTGACCAGTGATTTACTGCAGCCTAGAGTTGCATTTGCAACCAAAAAAATCTGACTAGACCCGTCCCCAGGACGTAGCTATCATTTCTGAACCCCACCCAATCCGACAAATTAACAGTAATTACAGGTCCGAACCTGAAACCCACCCTCAACATTTTTAGTTAACCTTTGACTGCTTATAGGCCCATAGTTATTAGGGGTGCAGGAAAAAAAATCAATTTTTTAAAAAGAATCTAGATTCTTAGTCCTGGCGATTCAGAATCGATTCTAAAAGCCCCAAAATCGATTTTTTTTTTTTTACATTAAAACCCAAAAGATAAAGAAAATAAAACCATATCTCATAGTATATGAAAGAATACATAAAATGAAAGGTGGCAGAAAGAAGAAGAAATCTTATTTTATCTGCCCCTTTTTTCAAAAACAAAACAAGTTCAAACAATCAATTCAAACAATAATCTTCTATAAGTAACAGAGCAAAAAGCTAACCTAATACTGGTTATTTAAGTTACAGAATTTAATGCATTCCTGTATTATTTGTTCCTATTTTTGGTATAAATATCAAACGATGCAAAAAATTTGATACAATAAGGAACCTAAAATTATTGTTTTAAATAAATGTTCTATTTGTTTACATTGTTGTTTAATGTTTTCAGTTTAAAATTATTGTTTTAAATAAATGTTCCATTTGTTTACATTGTTGTTTATTCTTTTCAGCTTGTCAGTTACAAAACTGAAACTAAATGTATGACCATTTTAATAGAAAAATCGTTTCTGAATCAAAAATCGCTTCTGAGTGCCGCCGCTGTGGCGCAGAGAGATAAGCAGGCGGCACACATGCTTGAGGCTTTCGCCTCTCCACAGGCGTCGTGGGTTCACGTCCCGGACCCGACAAGCTCCTTTCTGTGGTGTCTTCCCCCCTCTCCACCGTTTTGCCCTCTCCCTCTCCAATAAAGGCCACTAGTGCAAAGAAAATGTAAAAAATGTAAAAAAATAAATATAAAAATCGTTTCTGAATCGAAAAATCGATTTCGAATCGAATCGTGACACCAAAAATCGGAATTGAATCGATTCTCCAGCCACAGAGAGATTCGCACCCCTAATAGTTATTAACGGTCGGTGGATATGCACAGCTGAGGGGGTGTTTGTCCTTTCATGGTGGGGTGTCAGCTTCACTCAACTTCATCAAAGCACATTAACTGCTTCCCCTGCTTCTGCCTGCATTGGACCCTGCTTTGACGTATCAGATATTTTATGCTCTCAACTGTTTGGATCGTTGGCCACATGCATCCGCTGTGTGCAGCAGCTGAATGAACATCCATTTGGGCAATGATCGCTGGTAGTAGTCCATCTGAAGCTTAACAGAACTTTTGACCTCAAGACTGGTCAGCACGCGGTGAAATGGCCGTGTGCGGCTGATGATAGTATGGCAAGCCATGTTGCCATATAATTGGATTGTCAGCCGCACGCGTCCACTGACACAATCAAAAGTCTGACACGACCCGGCCTGTTAAGCACATTATGATGGACCGGCCCAGTCTGAATCTGGGTCAGGCGGGGCCGGGCTCTGAGTTTGGGTTAGAAATGACAGCTCTACTCCAGCCCAATAATTTGAACTTTATTTATTTAATATAAATAACAAACATTCACTTGAATTTTTTGACCCCAGCATCAAATAAAGTTTATTTTATTTGGTTTTCTCTATTGAAATAAATATAAATCTGATTTCAAACTACATTTCATACCCGTAATTTTTTAGTAAGTCTTTTCACATTTTTTATTTTCTGCTGACCTGACAAAAAAACTCATAAACTCTGCCTACCAGTAGAGGCTCCACTCCTAGTGCACACTCTACTGATTTGAATACCCACTCAACTTCAAAATAAAAGCACTGCGGAAGTCACTTTCATAATAAAATCAGATCTATGTAGAAAACTATATATTCAATTTATGACATTTTTGTTGACCTCTTTGAGGCCATATTGAGACAGTGAATTGGTTGGTGTGGCCTGTAAGATTTCCATATGTGATCCAAACAACTTATATCTAAACTAAGGTTCTAAATGCTCTGAATTTCTTCATTTCAACTGGATTTTATACTTTTTTTTTCTGTTGAATCTCAACTCTAGAATCAAAAAAATGCTAAAACGAATCCAAGAAAACACATTAATGGTTTTAAACTTAGCGTGACATCACATTAAATATTACCGTATAGCTGACCTCTATGGTGTGCATAATCGGTGTTATCACACCCTGTTTTAGGATGTAGGGATGCTGTTGTTTTGACTTGTTTATTTTCCATGCCATGAGATTGCCATGCTATTATTCTATATCATATTCTCCTCCAAACATGGCAGGCATGTAACTAGAAGGTGAAGTATTAGTGCTATTTTACATCAAAACTGTGCCATATATCCATACATGCACAGTAAAGCTGCTCTAAGAGCAGGTGGGTGCAATAAGTCATGCCGTGCTGACGTGCAGCGCTCAACCTTGTGTGATGAGGGATCACGTCTTTTTGGTTATCCGTCAACATCTTTTATAACTGGCAGGCCGTGTTATTAAACATGTTTTAAATGTTACTGATTTCAAGGATTGTTAATTATTTTAAATTAAATATTTAAAATGTAATGAAAGTTTTAAAAAGGTAAAAATTGAAGGCATAGTTTTCTTTGAAAACCATTAAGCATTTCATAACTGATAAAATGCATTAATAATTTTGGGCTGACTCTCACATGTTTATGTTTATGTTTATTAAATTTGTTCATTTTTTTTACAAAAGAAACAATACAAGACAATCTCATAAATGATAGTGCACAAAATATAAAAAAATGAAAGGTAGCAGAAAGAAGAATAAATCTTATTATATCTGCCCCTTACTTCCAACAATCAGATTAAACAACAATAATCAACCATGTAAACAATAATAATCTTCAACCAACTTTTTTCCAACAATCAGATTAAACAATAATAATCTTCAACCAACAGTACAAAATGACTAACTCTTTCTAATTTTCTAACTAATACAATACACATTACGCTATTTCATATATATTTTTTAACACATTTGTTTTGATCATTTTTTTAAATGTAAACATTGACTTGGCATTTGTAATGGTAATGCTAGTTTTAAACAAAGATTCTCCATGATCTGTTAGTTGGTGATGACTCTCAGCTACTACCACATTCAATTCAATTTCAGTTCAGTTTATATATATATATAACACCAAGTCACAACAGAAGTTGTCTCAGGGCACTGTACAAAAACAACCATAAAAAAAGCAATGTAAAGTTTTCTATGTAAAGAAGCCAGCAGATTGTGTTGAATCTTCACTTTGTCGCAGTCTCCCATCCTGAGCAAGCACATCTGCAAGAGTGAGCAGGAAAACTCCCTTTTAACAAGAATGAACCTCCAGCAGAACCAGGCTCAAGACAAGTGTCCATCTATTTACACTGGCTGGGGTTTGAGAGAACAGGGAGAAGAAACAAACAAACAGAATGACAGGTGGAGGAAAGATGAAACAAATCATGTTAAAGATATAAATAATTACAAATACAAAGAAGTTGAGTAGAGCAAGTAAGAACAGCAGCAGAGTGAAGAAATATGGTCAATTTGTCCTCCAGCAGTCTAAGCCTATAGCATCATACCTAAGGCATAGCTCAGGAAACCCAAACTGACCCTAACTATAGGATTTATTAAAAAGAAAAGAATATTAAAAGTATACCAGGTGTCAGTCTCACGTAGAGAAACTGGAAGTTAGTTCCACAAGAGGAGCCTGATAACTGAAATATCTTCCTCCCATTCCACACAACAGCTCATTCATCCATCCATCTTTACCTACTTCTTCCTTTTCGGGTCGTGGAGGTCACTAGTGCCCATGTCCAGCCATCACTGAGCGAGAGGTAGGGGACATCCTGGACAGGTCTCCAGTCCATCACAGGGACATAGAGACAAGAGAGACAAACAACCATTCACTCTCTTACTTACACCTAGGGACAATTTAGAGTTACCAATCAGTCCAATATGCATGCTTTCGGTCTGTGGGAGGAATGGTAAATAATAAATGAACTTTACTTATTTATCACCTATCTGATCAAGATACTCAAAGCTCTTTACAACACAATCTCCTCATGTACCCATTCATACAGCACTCTACTATTTCTATACAAAGAATAATCAGTGCTTTATCACATTCCTACACTGATGGGACACACATCGGAGGCAATGAGAGGTTCAGTGACTTGCCCAGAGACACTTTGGCATTTGACTGAGGGTGGAATCGAACCCCAAACTCTTGTATTGGAGGACAACTGCTCTAACCACTCAGTCACAGTCGGGCCGGAAGAAACCCAAGTACCCGGGGAAAACCCACTTATGCATGGAGAGCACATGCAAACATTACCCAGAAAAGCCCCCGGACGGGATTTGAACCAGAGCGACCAGCTTGCTGAAAGGTGGCCACTCTACTAACTGCTCTGTGCCATCCCACATCAGATCAAAAATGTAAAATTGCTTGAATTATAGCCATTGTTGTGTTGTCTAAAATCAATTGGCTGTTGTGGCCATCTTGATTTGGAATGTAGATGAACAGTATGAGTTTCAATAAAAACTGTCCTCTGATTTAGAAGATATTTAGCTAACATAAAAACAGGCAAATTACATTATCTCAAACAGGGGCGTATATCCCGGGGGGGTCGGGGGGGTCCGGACCCCCCCAATCTTGGGGAAGTGTAGATTTGTCCCCCCCAATAATTCAACAAAGGAAACTGTGTACATATTTAAACAATATAAATATGAAAAAGGCAAAAAAAAAAAAAAAGAGAGAGAAATCAGCCATTAATCTAAAAAGACACCGTATTCGTCAGATTATAACACGCTCCTGTGTATAACACGCTTTGTCCAATTATTGCCAATAAATTGGAAAAATCCGTAAATAACACGCTTCATTGTATAACGCGCATCTATTATGCGTCACCGCTACGCAACGCGTCAGCGTCTCATTTGCCCTGCTTAAAATGGCGGCCACAGAAGCGAGCGAGTACAAAGAACTTCACAAGAAAACATGGTAAAAACAATTGTTTCTTTGCGAGAAAAAATATATTTCTTAGCTGACTTTATAGCACAAGGGTTCCTGAGCTTAACCGAGTCACGAAATGTTCAAATTAGCTGGATTTTAAAAAAGTAGTTCGCCGATTTGCATGTGCGCGGGTGGGACAGCTTTATTTCTTTAAATTTAGCTAAATAAACGCTTAAAAAATATATTTCTTAGCTGACTTTATAGCACAAGGGTTCCTGAGCTTAACCGTTTCACGAAATGGTCAAATCTGCTAATTATAAATTGTTTTGGTTTGACTTCTTCCAAATGGTCGCGTGCGCTACTAAAATAAATTATAAAAATTTGAATTTTATCTCAAATGTCTTATACAGCTAATAATTTGTAAATGACCACCAAATTACGCTCTGTAAGTTTCAAGAAAATCTGCGGTGTGGTTTATGAGTTATCTTGCTAACAAAAACAGCGAACCTCATAGCTAACAGCAGCTACATCCAGAGCAGGAGGCGAGCTGCGACAGAGTCAGTCCGACCAGAGGAGGCTTTTTTTCGGACACATGAGCTAGAAACGGTCTGGGAGTGGCCCCCTAGCGGACAAAAGTGGTACTGCACCATTTTTTGCCCAAAATGAAAAACGGTGATATCAGAGCCAAAAATAGGTCTAAAAATATGGGGAAAAAATCCATAAATAACACGATTCGGCGTATAACACGCAGGACATTCAAATGAACAAAAAAACTGTGTGTTATACTCCGACAAATACGGTACTTTATAACAGTAATGAGTGTCACTATTGTACTAATTAATATTACTATTAAGACTACTGAATACATGCCATTTAGATCAATATTATTGCTGATTATTCTGCATAGTATATGCATGCAGTTTGGATAAACTTCCCTCTGTACATTTTGCATTACATTTCACTGTAACTTTGCCGACCCCCTAAAAATTGCTTTAAAAAAAATGTCCCTGTTTATGGTCCCCCCCCAATAATGAGATGAAATCTACACCCTTGATCTCAAAGTCAAGTCAAAAAGTCAAAGTCAACTTTATTGTCAAAACTGTGATATGTACAGGAAATACACCGGATTGAAATTACATTTCTGTCTGTCCCCCGGTGCAGCAATGACCATTTAAACATTAAAACATTTAACAAACATAAGCATAAAATGAAATAATAAAAGTGTAATACTGTCCTGAGTTTAACATAGTAGTATAAAAGTATAAAAAGTACATCTATAAAATAAAATGAAGGTTCTGACATTGACATTTGTAATTAAAGTGACAAAGCAGCATATGAAGTTTCCCATTGCTAAAAGCAGTGGGCGAAAATAAATTGTAGCTGTCAAACCTTTTTCCATAAATCTTGAAGGCTAAGTACATTGTTAAATAAAGAATATAGTTTCCAAGATCTCGTTTGTGAGAGCACAGCTAATACTTTCAACTTCTCAAGGGGGTGTTTTGGAATTAGGCGACACCCACTGTAGATGGCGATGTCCTCACAGCTAGATGTGTGCAGTCACAGTCTATCATGAGGCTTTCACGCGCCTTTAACTGTCCAATCAGATGCGTTTTAAAGACTGATCAATAAGCAGATTTCAAGTCAAGCGGTGTTACTTCGTGATAAAAGATGACACAACTGTGTATCCTCCCTCAGAGATCCCCCCACCCCCTGGAAGCCCACTCGTTTCTCTCCTGCTCATCTCCTTTGAGTCGCATTTAGCTGATTGCAACGTCCTCAGTAATGGTGGCGTAGGATCGATTCATGGGACTGTGGAGTGAGGAAATAAGGAGGAGTGAGTAGATGAAGGAGCACAAATGGAGTTCAGCATACAGCTTCAGACAGCAACCCTGTTACCGATGCCACTCGCGTTAGCAGAGCGTATCTCTCTGCCACATTTCCACCCACACACACATTTACCTATGCTATTTATGCAGTGGGCCAACACCCTTGTGATGCACCCACCTCCCATGTGTTTTCACTTATTTTGTTTCATTAGACCTACTCACAAGGCTGAGTACAGACTGTGCTCGATGGAATATCTCATCCAATTTTTCTTTTTCTCTTTTAAACCTTCCATGGCACAGCAAAGCCTACAGCCTCCAAAAAATGTGTTAGCTTTAGCATCAAATTAAAGGAAGTGATTCACAGTGGTGAGCTTTTTTTAAGTCTAAAAGAGCTCAGTAATCTCAGATATCACACTTTGACCTTTTGGTGTAAAACATGCATTTGTTTATTACCGCCAAAGGTTAGGGTGTCTCTAGCATCTGTCTGTCTGTGCACAAGATTACACAAAAGCAAATGAACAGATTTTAATGAAAATTTCAAGAAACGTTAAGGTTGTCCCACTGATCAGATGACTAAACCTTGGTGGTGATCTAGATCACTGATCATATCCATGTTTTTTTAATGGTTCTTGTCTGTCTGTACACAAGATGTTACTGTGTAAATGACTCTAGGGTCTTGGCAGAGGTGTGCACTCTCATATTTTTTATTCAGATAGCATATGTTTAAAGAACAATAACCTTTTTTTTTATAGTAGGTGTTGTCACAGTCCCATAATCATGACTGACATAAAACCTGCTGATATATTCAGACAGAAATATTGCAGCTACAGTGCAGCAATAAGTAAATAAATCAATAATTAGTAAATATTGTATTTTGCAGCATGTAGGACGTAATTGTATCTATTTGCACGGATTGCGAACACGCCAACTAACCTCTATCATACTGCTATCAGAAAATATAAAACATCTTGAGTCACTGTTTGGTGTGTCCACAGACTATTATAGTAGCATTGTTTCGAAATGGGGAAAAACATTACAAAGTAGATTTTCTGTATCATTTTATGGAATAAATTAAATCAAAAGCTATAATTTAAAAAATTTACATTTTTCACAGAACATGGCACTGAAATTTCAATAACAATAAACAATCTTATTTATGTCCTCTGATGAAGTTTAATAACTGCCAGGAGAAAAAAATCTACTATAAATAGGTTGTTTGTGTACTTTGTAATTTATAGAACTAAATACTTTGTTTTAGCATTTAGTTTGTTCTCAGTGACACAGGGCAGTGGTAGGGTTTTGTTTTCACACTCCCCATTAAAATAACTTATCCTTTGAATTAAATATTTTTCCAAATACAGACCACGATGCTTATTTATTCTTCTACTTGCTATTAAATCTACATTTTATGTACACAATAAAGTTTCTGTTTGAATTAAATTGGAGAGAAAAAATACTAGATTGCTCTTGTTTAAATTACTCTCTGGGACATTCAGACCCTCTCCTGTTGTGTGAGGACATTACTATTCTCAAATTCAATGTTAATATTTAGAAATGGTTGAATAACCATGGCACTTCAGTGTTTAAATTTAAGAAATCAATGACAAACAAAATGTATCTTTCTATCATTCTTCATGTTTCAGGCAAAAATTATTAAATTATTAATAGCAAGCATTCCAAATAAAATATCAGTAGGCATTTAGACATACAGTACAAGCAGCACTGGAGACATTGTTAAAACTAAATATATTTGTTTATGTTTATGTTTATGTTTATTAAATTTGTTCATTTTTTTTTTACAAAAGAAACAATACAAGACAATCCCATAAATGATAATGTACAAAATATAAAAAAATGAAAGGTAGCAGAAAGAAGAATAAATCTTATTATATCTGCCCCTTTTTTCCAACAATCAGATTAAACAATAATAATCTTCAACCAACAGTACAAAATGACTAACTCTTTCTAATTTTCTAACTAATACAATACACATTACGCTATTTCATATATATATTTTTAACACATTTGTTTTGATCATTTTCTTAAATGTAAACATTGACTTGGCATTTTTAACTACATTCTCCAAGCCATTCCATAATCTAATTCCCTGGATTGAGGTAGAACGTCCCTTCAAACTAGTTCTGAATTGTGGTTTTACAAACATCTCTGTCCCCTTAAGATTATAACAACTTTGTCTTTTAACAAAATGCATTTGGATATTTAAAGGTAATGCATTATTTTGAGCCCTATACATAACTGATAAAATATTATAGTCTACCAAATCATGGAACTTCAATAACTTCAGTTGATAAAATAATGTACTTGATGGATGACGGTAATGTTTTCTAGTGATAATTCTTACAGCTCTTTTCTGTAATACAAAAACTAAATACACTTCAAAACTGCATCACATAATGCAAACTTGAGTTTGCACAGAAAATCAAATATAATAATAATAATAATAATAATAATAATAATGAATTCAATTTATAACGCACTTTTCATTAATGAAAATCTAGTATGGCATCCAAGATGGAAAATCATGCAGTCAGATGAAGAGCTGAATTATTTTGTTTCCTGTTTATGAATTTTTCGCACCAGACCACAAAACAGAAAACATTTTTTTTTTGTGGCTGTTAATATCAAATAGGCCTACTGCCATAAAACAATAAATACTTTTTTATATTTTGTTCATTCACCAAATACACAGTTCAACCAAAACATAAAAACTTTAAATAAACAGGGAATGCATTATCATTTATTCAATGTTATCACAACGTAATGTTCTTTGGTCCTGGTATTACATACCCTTCAATACCTTAGTAATGCTCCTCAAAGACTCTCCCAGCAGAATGATTCATTTAATGGTACTTTGTTACACCAATTTCAGTCAGTGCCATTAAACATATTGGGCCTCATGCACGAACCGTTCGTACACAGATTTGTTCTTAAACTGTGCGTACGAGTGATTTAGGATCATTTGTGGCATTCAACAATGTTTTCGTATCCTACGATTTTTTTCAGATACGAACAAAATTTACGAGTGGTCCGGACCTGTCGTATATTTTAGGAGCGTCAGTCTGCTGTCATCCAGACGGAATTTCTCCACTAATAACTTCATATTTCGTTATTTAGAAAATATTTAGAGTTTAAAAAAGTCACGCACCACAATTGTTTTTGACAATAGGTTCTGTTTGAAGTCGAATTATAATTTTAAATGTAATAATGATTAACGGATTAAAGTATTTAAATTAAAATCAATTTGTTATCAATGCCGTTTTCTAACACTACAATATTAATATGAAGATCTCAAACTGAAACCAACTTAAATTATGAATTAATTTAAGTAAGTAAGTAAGTAAGTAAACTTTATTTATATAGCACCTTTCACAGATATAAAATCACAAAGTGCTTTACAAAAGAAATACACATAATAAAATCATACTAAAATTATACACTCTTAAAACATGCTATACAAAAAGGTTACACATGATAAACTCTAAAATCAATAAGTACAATTAACCATAAGCCTGTTTGAAAAGATAAGTCTTAAGTTTAATTTGTCTCGGTAACGCAGACTTCGGTAATGCAGACTTTACATTGACCTTCTCCTGTTGCAGTGATAGATCTCAGATAGCTCAATGAGGAGAGTGTTGCGTCGAAGTTCTGAACCTTATGGGTTCAATTCCCACATGGGACAAGGTTTTTTTTTTTCTCCTTTTAATTCATTCCATATTTAAAAAACACAAGAAAACTATTTACAATACAACAAGAAATGAAGCATAAAGTCTTTTTAATCTGGAATGAATGAATAATCTAAAGAAAGAAGGAAAAAAAATAGTCATACCTTGTGGGAATCGAACTGTTGCGGTTCAAAAGTTGAAGGAAAGCTCTGAAACGAATGTGCAAGTTTTAGGCAGGTTTATTGTACATTATAAGAATAAACCTTACAGCGACCAACAGACCTGACCCCAAGCACAATCCAACACACACACATCTTCGAAGGCGGACCACGGTTTTATACCTCTAGATGACGTCATCGCCTCGTGGGACCAATCCTGGAATCGAACCGCCTTGGAACCGCCCTAGAACTTCCCCTACTCTGTGAGTGATCCGCCTCTCAGCCAACAAGCTATCAGCTTCATATGTCAATCATCAAATGTTGGGTGTGTTGTATTATGCAGGCGTGTAACTGAAAAACTCTTCCCTATTGGAAATAAAACCCGTAAATAAAGGTTCCATCTTGAATATATTTTCACATTATATGGTGGAATTAAGTGAACATAAATCATAAAACATAATATGTGTGCTTCAGGTGTAATACTGATATACATATATTTCAGAACCCACGAGGTCTCGATAAGGTTTGGAGCACCTAACGGCGCACTGCTTTACCCAGTTGCGCCACCAGGACGCGTGCATATTTTAAGGTCCACATTTCTTATAAACAAACATTCTTTGGCTTTAGTTGGTCATTTACTCCCATGAGTGACGCTGCTAATAAGGACAGATTTTCTTTTCTCGATCAAGGAGAGCAGAACTTCAATCTCCGCACCTGTACAGTTCTTCTTTTTATTTTTCGCTGTCATTTTATGAACGGACCGTTCTGCTGTCAGAGGCAGGAAACGTAGCCTTATATGGTGTTTTGAGGGGTGGGAATTATGTAAATAACCTCTCCGCGTGCACGCGCAGGTTGATAGAACAGGTGGAATTCATCATACGTACGCAGCTCATTTACACACTTTTCCTGAGGATAGAAGAGTTTGTTGAATCTGACGTGGCATGTTCGTACGAACGCTTCGTACGAACAAAAGTAAGAGAAATTTAGGATAAAAATACGAACATGTTCGTGCATGAGGCCCATTGAGTTTATTTGTCAACCCTGTAGTGATCTCACAAAAAAAATGGAACAGTACAAATCGAAACCTTTTTTATGCTTCCCATTCAAAAAGATTTCATGCAAATCTCCTGATATAAGTGTTTTTTACACAGGAGCCTATGTTAAAAGCTTTAAGCGTTATTTATATTTGTACATTTGGTTTCTGAAGGCAGATAACATAACTCACATTAGAGTACATTGCTATGCCCATTTATATGAGTATGGAAAATACAAAAAAGACTAGAAGAAAGTTTGGATTGAGTTTTATTATTTTCAAGACAAAGCAGGTTTGTCTGTGAAGTTTTCAATGAAAATCAACAGACTACTTTTGTTTCTCTGGGTAAAAGCATTGACACCCTCTACAAAACAATTTCACTGTGACTTCAGGCTCCAAAACTGAACTTTTATTGAAATTCACCAGCAAAATTATGTGTCTGACTACAAACCAGCCCTGAAGCTTGCTCCTTACAGATGGCCTGATGCCACAGTGTAAAGAACACCACTCCTCATCACGTTCAATGTTTTGTATTGATAAGCATAAAGCATCCTTGAGCAAATCAGAAATCCTTGCCAGCTTTGCACTTCCTGCATCTGACCTTCTTTTTTATAGTACAAAAACAACTTCTTCTTCTTCTTTCGGCTTTTCCCTCTTCAGGGGTCACCACATTGAGTCATCCTCCTCCATCTAACTCTGTCCTCACTCCAACTACCTCCATGTCCTCTCTAACTGCATCCATATACAGTATATCCGGTTAGGCCTTCCTCTTTGTTTTTTCATGGCAGCTGCATTTCTAACATCCTTCTACCGATGTCCCTCCTCTGGACATGTCCAAACCATCTCAGTCTGGCCTCCTAACTTTATCTCCCAGTTGTTCAACATGTGCTGTACCTCTGATGATCTCATTACTAATCTTATCTATCCTTGTCACTCCTAATGAGAACCTCAGCATCTTCATTTCTGCCACTTTCAGTTCTTTATCCTGTCTTTTTGTCAGTGACACTGCTCCAGACCATACAACATAGCTCACCACTGTTTTGTAAACTTTTCCTTTGACCTTTGCTGACACCTTTTTGTCACAAATCACTCCTGGAACTTTTCTCCATGCACTCCATCCTGCCTGGACTCTCTTTTTCACCTCTTTACCACATTCCCCATTTTACTGGGCAGTGGACCCCAATTAATTGAAGTCCTGTACCTTTGTGACCTCTGCTCCTTGTAGCCTCACTGTTCCACTGATAATTTGACCCCTGGAACACGAACGGAGCCTGAACTTTTAGAAAGTTTCATCAGACTCTATTCTACAGAAATGAACATGACAATGATTTAAATGTAGGTGGAACGGACCCAGAGTTTGAACTTGACCACATTCTGTTCACTTTGTGTGCAACGTAAAGTCTTTCTTATTTTGTCCATCATGTGATGTAATTTCTTAAGTATGAAAACTGTTTTGTGGTTGCAACAACTATCTGTAGCAGCAGGATCTTTGAGCTGTTTAACCTCAACAATCATCACAAATCTGTTATTTATAGTCTAAAGAACATTACTTCATGTCTTCATATGATACTTGTCATGTGCGTGTTGCAACATAAAGAATGATCACACTTTTTTTGAACACTTTTTGCTGATTTATTTCCATGTTTTTTTTTTTAACAACACTTCCCTTTTTTTTCTTTTAATGGAATTACGCTTGTGACAAGTTGAGTCATTTTTTTTACAGCTTGTCCTAAAAACAAACAACATTAACATTCACATTTTTATTCAGCAGTTCATAAATATTTGAATATATAACGTATATAATAATAAAAATAAAAAAAAATGAAGTAGTGTAATGTATATTGTATTAGTTAGAGAAAGAGTTATTCATTTTGTACTGTTACTGGAAGATTATTATTGTTTGAACTGATTGTAAGGGGCAGATATAATAAGTTTTTTTTCCTGCTACCTTTCATTTTTTTCATATTTTGTACGTTATCATTTATGGAATGTTTTGTATTGTGTTTTTATTTTGTAAAAAAAATGAACAAATTTATTAAACATAAACATAAACATAATAATGGCTCACACTCAGATATGGCATACACATCTTTTTTTCTGCTTTTAAGCACATTCAAGATAATTTTTAAAATATAGTATTTACAAATATGGAATTGAAAGCAATGCTATTGTAAAAAATACTCTGTTACAGATTCAATAATATTATGTTGGTTAAATATTGTTGAGCTGTATCACCCTGACTGATATCTGTATTATTTGAACCCACAAAATGACCGTATAGGCAGAATGTACATTTGTTAGTTTTAACTTGGTGTTGCTTCAGTAATCCAACTAAAAGATCATATTAGATGTTTTCCTTTAAAAAAAAATATTTTGACAAAAATTACTTTGAAAACTCTCTTTTTTAGAAGAAAAGCATCACATCAACTTCTTGCATTGCTCCGAGTCATGGCCAAGTTCACTGTTATAAAAATCTGTGAAGCAACAACAGAGAACCAGATACTGTACTGAGACAACTATTGCATAAGTGAAAGCCTGGTGCTTTGTGTAAAAATAATAATACAGAGGAGAAAATAGCAGCCCGGGAGACTAAAAGTAGCCTCTCCACCACAGATGGGCCCCACACTTTCCGCCAGTGGGTCAGTGGGTGAGAGAAGAGTGGAGGTGATGTGGCTGCGTGCCGCTATCCAGGGGAGAGTGTGGGCGAAGTGGGCAGCAGGAAAAAGACAGGCAAAGACTTCTAAGGCCAAGTGGGCCGATGTTTGCGGTGAACAGAGCTAAAAACAGACTCGATGACGTGCAGAGGTCAGCCGGCGGATTTGTCACAAGCTATTTCAGAGATGTTAAACAATTGATGAGGGAGAAGGAAAAACGTTGACATCACCGGTGGATGCTTGCATCACTTTGTCTCCCACATGCCTCTGATTGTGCAATCCTTGTGGAAAAGAAATCAGATGCTTCTTGACCACATGATTATTACATATTTAGTAACATGTGGGTCAAAGGGGCTACGGTAAGTCAATTAATCATAAAATAGTGTCTTGAAAGCAGCTGTTCATGGTTCAGATTTTTTAAATGCAATTTTAGACATCTGGAATTTAATTTAATACATGACAATAAACATTTCAGATATTTACATGTCATTTTTCTTATAATAAATGCTGAGGATGTCAAAAATAGAACAGAAACTCAATTACAGTTTTAGCTTTTGTTATAGATAGCCAAAACAAAACAAACAACAACAACAACAACAAAATCCTCATATACATATATATCTAAATCCTGATGTAATTATTAACATCTCTTTCCTAAAATAAATAATTTTACCAGTAAAATTTCCATTAGCCATATACAGTAAGTCATGATTAGCAACAGTTACTAAGAACTTGACGAGATGCCACACAAGTGAAATAAAAATTGTAACGTAAAATTTGTTTTAAAAATAATAAAATAGCCATGTAGATAATAAATGTTTGGGCATCCTGAGCTCTTTTTATTTTATTTATTTTTTGCTTTACACTGCTGCCTAAAAAAAGTTACTAGGGCTATAGCCCTAGTATGATTTTTTTTTCATGTTAAGAAAAAATAAATAAACATATTCAAACCTAATGTACCCATGAGTTTAAAAACAACCTTTTCCATAGCGTTTTCTTTTTCACGTGGCCATGGGAATGTGTTTTACATGAGGGTTTGCTGTGAGAACATGTCAAATGTCAAGCAGGAAATGCAACTAAACAGGAACTTATATAATGACATAATTTTATCAACCACATTCCTTTTGTTGGTGGCATGGTGGTAAAGTGGTTAGAGCCAACACATCTCATTGTAAAGGTCATATCTCCTCCTGACTAAAGGAGAAGTTTACATATTTTCCCTGCGCATGGTTTTCCTCAGATACTCTAGTTTCTTCCCACAGACCAAAAACATGCATGTTATTGATAACTTAATTGTCCCTAGGTGTGGGTGAGACTGTGAATGGTTGTCTTGTGTGTCTCTGTGTCCCACTGATGGACTCTGTGCAGGGTGGAGATTGGCATCCATTCTTCACAACCAAAAAAGGGTCTAGAAAATGAATAGATGGGAATTGCAAATTAAAATGTAACTTTGTGGCTAAATCCGACTAAATTAAAATAATTTAATTTGTTTACGAATTTATTTTGATGTAGGCTATTTCTTTACTTTTGACACATTTTATTTCTTCTATCCACAAGCAAACAATGCAACCCCAGATCCTAATGCATGGCTGTTTGACAAGAAATTATTTTGGCACTTTTCTGTACAGTGTTAGGGATGTCTGAATAAATAACTTGTATATTTTCTCACTGAAAATTGACAAACGACCCCCACATCCAACCAAGTAACACCTGAGCAGGAAGAAATCAGTCCACACTCACTGGACATGCGCAGTAACAGTCAGTGACCAGCAGGGGGCAAGCAAGAGCCCTGCTGACATTTTCTGTTACAGTGACTACCTATATAAACTCTAACACGTTTGAAAAGTAGCAAAAAGTAGACAGTAGAGTATGTATTAAGTCTTCAAAGACTTTAGCTGAAAGACCCTGATAGTTATTATTTTTGACAGATTGTTTTTAATCTTGTTTTGTCATTTCCAAGCAAAACATGTACTGTACAAGAATCTACAGCGTCTGACNACAGCTCTGAATGTAAAGTGAATGCTGTGCAATTATAAGGAAAAAAGTTTAGAGGAGAAATAAATTGAACTGGTTATGCTTAAATCAGCTTTACACTATATTTTTTAAATATACCTAGCAGTTTTAACTTTAAACATAATCACATTAACAGCTTTAATTCATGTGTTTTTATATACTTAGAAACATTTCTTCAGCAGGATTTACAACCTTCTTAGAGAAGACTGATGAATGCAGATGCAGGTCAGGGTCCAAACTTGAAAAGAAAAAAAAACATCTGAGGAGTTTTAGATGTCGTCTCTGTTGTGTTGAGTTTGACCTTGAATGAAAGAGGGAGGGCTTGCAACTAAATTCAGAGTCTAATATCTAGTTTGCTTGAGTTTGTCAATTACTTCATCCCACCTCTGGGTAAAGCAGATAATTGTTCATTAGGTGATAAATGTTGTGATAAAGGCATCCTTCTATCTGTCTGTGGGGGGAAGCATTCAGTGGGATGACACGGTTAATTTAAAGGGGTTTTCCTCCTGTGTGTAAATGATCAGTTATGCCTCAATTTCATTTTTTACGAAGCTTAAATTTTCATCTTGAAAAACAAATATGAAAACTTACACAAATCTGCTATTCATGCAGTGTTTAGAAATGCTGTATGAGCTAGTTTTAGGTATACAGAAACTATCTATCCTCTTCTGAGATATAGTCCCTCGCTACTTCACAGTTAGTTTTTCGCGAACTTGCTCTAGCATGGTTTTTTCAAAGTAAGATTGGACATGACACACAATTGGCTGATTGATGGATCAGGTCTCTCTTGTAAATGAGTCCCTGAGACTCAGTGGGATTAACCTGTATAAATAAAGGTTGAATGAAAAATGGATGAGCTGCAAGATTGGCATGGATTTTTTTAAATTTATTTTATTATAAAAAATTATTTAGCACTTGCTGCACCTGTGTGCAGCCCACAGCTGCAGAAAAAGCTTCCTCCTGCAGCGGAGAAGTGGGCTTGGCCAAAACACTGGCAGGTGGCAGAGTGCAGCTGATTTCATGACATCATGTGTTCTTTTTGAGCGTTCAGAGTTTAGAAGCATTTAGAATACTGCAAGAGTGTGGGAAGGGTTTATCCATCCATCCATCCATCCATCCATTTTCTTCCGCTTATCCGGGGTCGGGTCGCGGGGGTAGTAGCCTAAGTAGGGAGGCCCAGACTTCCCTCTCCCCAGCCACTTGGAGCAGCTCCTCTGGGGGAATCCCAAGGCGTTCCCAGGCCAGCCGAGAAACATAGTCCCTCCAGCGTGTCCTGGGTCTTCCTCTGGGTCTCCTCCCGGTGGGACATGCCCGGAACACCTCACCAGGGAGGCGTCCAGGAGGCATCCTAACCAGATGCCCGAGCCACCTCAACTGGCTCCTCTCGATGTGGAGAAGCAGCGGCTCTACTCCGAGTCCCTCCCGGATGACTGAGCTTCTCACCCTATCTCTAAGGGAGAGTCCAGACACCCTGCGGAGAAAACTCATTTCAGCCGCTTGTATCCGAGATCTCGTTCTTTCGGTCACAACCCAAAGCTCATGACCATAGATGAGGGTGGGAACGTAGATCGATCGGTAAATTGAGAGCTTTGCCTTTCGACTCAGCTCTCTCTTCACCACGACAGACCGGTACAGCGCCCGCTTCACTGCGGACGCTGCACCTATCCGCCTATCGATCTCACGCTCCAGTTTTCCCTCATTCGTGAACAAGACCCCGAGATACTTAAACTCCTCCACTTGGGGCAGGACCTCCTCCCCGACCCGGAGAGGGCATGCTACCCTTTTCCGGCTCAAGACCATGGCCTCGGATTTGGAGGAACTGATCCTCATCCCGGCCGCATCACACTCGGCTGCAAACCGCTCCAGCGAAAGCTGTAGATCACGATCTGATGAAGCCAATAGGACCACATCATCTGCAAAAAACAGAGAAGCGATTCTAAGGCCACCAAAACGGATCCTCTCAACACCTTGGCTGCGCCTAGAAATTCTGTCCATAAAAGTTATGAACAGAATCGGTGACAAAGGGCAACCTTGGCGGAGTCCAACTCTCACTGGAAACGAGCCTGACTTACTGCCGGCAATGCGGACCAAGCTCTGACACCGGTCGTACAGGGACCTAACAGCCCATATCAAAGGGCCTGGTACCCCATACTCCCGGAGTACCCCCCACAGAACCCCCCGAGGGACGCGGTCGAATGCCTTCTCCAAGTCCACAAAGCACATGTAAACTGGTTGGGCAAACTCCCACGCACCCTCCAGGACCCTGCTGAGGGTGTAGAGCTGGTCCAGTGTTCCACGACCAGACGAAAACCACACTGCTCCTCCTGAATCCGAGGTTCGACTATCCGACGGACCCTCCTCTCCAGAACCCCTGAATAGACCTTACCAGGGAGGCTTAAGAGTGTGATCCCCCTATAGTTGGAACACACCCTACGGTCCCCCTTTTTGAATAGGGGAACCACCACCCCAGTCTGCCAATCCAAGGGAACTGCCCCCGATGTCCACGCGATATTGCAGAGTCGCGTAAGCCAACACAACCCCACAACATCCAGAGCCCTAAGGAACTCAGGGCGAATCTCATCCACCCCCGGAGCCCTGCCACCGCGGAGCTTTTTAACCACCTCGGTGACCTCAGCACCAGAGATTGGAGAGCCCGACCCAAAGTCCCCAGGCTCCGCTTCCTCAGTGGAAGACGTGCCAGTAGGATTGAGGAGGTCTTCGAAGTACTCCGCCCACCGACTCACAACATCCCGAGTTGAGGTCAACAGCACGCCATCCCCACCATAAATGGTGTTGGTCGCGTACCGCTTTCCCCCCCTGAGACGCCGGATGGTGGACCAGAATCGCCTCGAAGCCGTACGGAAGTCATTCTCCATGGCCTCTCCGAACTCCTCCCACGCCCGAGTTTTTGCCTCAGCAACCACCCGAGCCGCATGCCGCTTGGGAAGGGTTTATATAAATACTAAAATAAACTAATATTTACTACTTGCAGTATCCTACTTCGCGGATTTTCACTAACCGCGGGGCTTCAAGGTATGGATCACCTGCGATAAACGGAGGACTACTGTGTATTAAATAGCAGTTGTCATGTCAGTTGTCTAAAGTGTAATTTAATAGAAGAAAATGTTCAAAATATAACAAATGCTTCAATCTAAAATGAAAAGCTATAATACATTGAGATTCAGTAGAGGAAAAAAACACGTCTATATGTATTAATCCATTAAATGATGCAAATCGTGAAAAATGTGAATACAGTAGTGAAAGTACAAACTGGGTTGGTGACCTGAATTTATTTATTTTTTTCTTCTTTAAGAAAATCAGTTTCCTGAACACAGCAACAGGTTTAGCTGAAGAAAATGCCAAATTTTGTAATGTTTGGTAATTTCAAAAAACTTTTGAAACAGTAAACCAAGTAAAATATTAAAGTTACATGAAAATCCACACAAATTGTCCCTATAAGGCAACACTATTACTATAAATTAGTTTATAATAATAATAAAACATGCAAACATTTTCCTTACGTAACAAGCTTTCAGTCTTTTGAACAAAACACCTGTTCTGAGCAAATGGATTTTTTTTTAAGTATCTATCAAAGTTGAATTGGTGATTCTTTTTGGCTACAATGAGGAAACTGCAACATAGATTTTTGCTAAAGTAATCTGAATACCTTCAAATATTTTTTTTGTCAAAACATAACTTCCCACACCCACCCCACTCCTCCCCATCCACGTCTCAAATACAAGCATCTATTTGTAAACGTAAAGCAAACGTCAATAACATTTTACTTTATATTTGATTTTTTTGCTTTTCAGAATCAGAGTCAGAATCAGAATATCTTTATTGACATTGCACCGAGGTACAACGGGAATATGGCTAATGTGATCTGCTTCAAATGTCCTTAAGAGGTTTATATATATAT
>JBBPBX010000520.1:75229-77729 GCA_038048925.1 Garcialebias charrua
TAACATCTTGATGGATAGACAATATTCCCTTATAGAACTTAGTTGTAAAGACTTGTCTTATGAGACTATGTGAAAAAGTTACAATAAACAATTAACAGTAAAGACCAAAACAAAATTCATTGAAAACTTTTGTACTGCACAACATTTTTAAAGTGTATTCTAAAACAAAATGTGCAGTAAACTGCACACTCATGCTCCCTTCTTCTTTTCCTCTCCCAGCGCACATGCACTGTTACCGTTACCTGCTAAGGCAGCAATATTTATCCAACCATGTCAGGAGAGGCTGTGATGTAATTAAGACCTGGAAAATTGGCCTTTCACCTGCCTCCACTGTGATGTGTTCATTATGATGCCAAAAGGGAATTTTCTCCAGAGCTTTTTTTTGTTCCTTCTATTCTACATGTATATATAATGTATTCACTGAGCATGTAATACCCTACATGAAAACAACATCACGAACAAAGCCATGCACATGTACCACCCTAAATCTGCTTCAACCACACAAATTAATATTCAGTAATATGCCCAGACATAACACAAATGTGCAAATACCACCACATACACATAAGCCTACACATAAGCATTGCAGCCGTGAGGCTAATACACGAAGAGGCTCCAGCTGTGCTCAGAAGCTTCCTCCCTCCTTTTCAATCACTCCACACTGATTTTAACGACCTGCTGCCTGGCAGCTTTTCATTTCATGCAATTATGTCTCAAAGCACGGCTTTTTTTTTCTGCAAGCCAAGAGTCACTACTAGTTAAATATTTTGTTTCTCTTGCATGATGATAATCATACACTATGCACCATGAGTCATAATATTTGCTGTGAACCTAAACACTGCATGATGTATCAAGAACAGTTAGGCAATGCATCTTATAACTGCATAAAATATAGTTTCTTATGGGCAGCACTGTGCAGTTAGTCACTTTCTTAATGTTTCAAAAGCTTATTGTAATATTTTAAAGTGGGCTTGATGCTTATCGTCTGGCTTTTGGAATGACATCTGATGTCCTTTGTTGGACTTTGGTAACATTTGTCCCTCCTAATAGTTAATTCACTGTAGCTCATCATCCATCCATCCATCCATCCATTATCTTTACCTGCATTATCTTTAAGCTCTCGACCTTGGCCTCTTTAAATGGTTTTAAGAATCTGTTGGAATCCTGGCAAAAACCAATGCAGATATGTTCCTGTCTTTGATTTTATACATATACCTTATAATGTTTTGCTAGTTTTTTGATACTTTGTTAAAAAAAAAAAAACTATGTATTTCTCTCTTTTGTTTTTCTCTCTTTTGTTTTTCTATTGTTCATTGTTTAAGGAAATTCTACCATTGCTGTTCATCGTTCTTTAGTTTTAGCAGGTCGCTTTCGTAAATGAGCCCACGAGGCTCAATAAGATTTACCTGACTAAATAAAGGTTGAATGAATACTTTCTGGGTTGTGGGAGTCACTGGCATCCATGTCCAGCAATCACTGTGCAAGAGACGGGGTACCCTGGACAGGTCGCAAGTCCAACATAGGTCCACATTGAGACAAACAACCACTGACATTGTCATTCACACCTAGGGACAATTTGGAGTTTCCAATCAACCCAACATGCATGTTATAGTTAATTACACCTGATCGATTTCAGTGAAATAATTTTAACTTGTTTTGTCACCCAGAGCTCAAAACCTTTTGAGCAACTTGGGAAAATACCATTTTGATTTGTATCTCCAAGGCGTTTATTTTGACCTACACATTACTAAAACACTTTTTCATTCAAGTGTATTTTGTTGCATCTACAAAAAAATGTTTGTCTCAAGTTCTTACAAGAAATCTGCATTTTTCAGCCCATTTCTCCCACATACTCTTCCATTGCTGTAAATTTAAATTGTTGTGATCTGCCATTCTTTCTGTGCTTAACTTATCCAGTTCCCAAAATTATTCTAAAACGTAACACCATGCAAAAATTATTTACTTTGTTTACCATTAATACAGAAGGCTATGAGGTGGCTCAAGACTGCTCAAAAAGAAATCTTAATCTTGCTGTGGGTTTAAGCCTTGCTGGCCATGACTATACAAGCACAACACATACTGCCAAACAAATGTGTTAAAAATTTGTATTTTGGGAAATGCCCAAGCCCAAAACAAATTATATATCTTATCTGCTTGTTTCTATTCCATTTTGTCAACTCCTGATGCTTGAGATGTTGCAGAAAAAACACTGACGTTTGCCTCACCTTATATTTTTTAGCTTGAGGTGAAGAATCTTTATAGTTCGGCTGTGGGAAACTGAAATAATAGTTTGGAAGCTGCAGGATGACACCACAGCTAAGTTAAAGTTATTGCTGTGGAACCTCATTTGACATTTGGGTGACTTTTACCATTTCTGGCGTCTAAACCAAAACCTGGGGGCAAACCCGATTTCCTGCCTTTTAAGTGAAATTATGATGCCTCACAGGGCTGAGACCTGATGGGAGTGACAATCACAGTTTTATTTTCTTTTTGACCAGTC
>JBBPBX010000520.1:85229-127651 GCA_038048925.1 Garcialebias charrua
CTACACTATGACGTATGGGCCGTGCCCCTATTGGGACGTATGGGTCGTGTCCCTATTGGGACGTATTGCCCGTGTCCTTCATATTGATGTATTGGTCGTGCCCATTGTGGATCCTCCATGGGCTTCAGAGGTGAAAAGTACCCAGGAGAGAGGCACTGTTTCTGGGTAGGGCTCATCCGGGTTGCCCTGGATGGTTTGTTACCCTCATGGCTACACTATGACGTATGGGCCGTGCCCCTTATGGCTGACTTGTACCTGTGCATTGTGATGTATGGGCCGTACCCCTTATGGCTGACTTGAGCTATCTGTGCCCGTTTGGCGCCCTTTTGACCTAGAGATCCCAAATTTGGGTGAGATGGTCACCACGCAGAGCCGAACAAGTGTGTAAAATTTGGTGAGGATCGGAGAGGCCAAAAAATTTCCCATTAACGGAAGCCTTTGATCTTGACATATGTCGTCTGGGGGATCAACCCGAGATCAACGATACCTCCACTGCGTCTGTACGACCTTCCTAGGCAAAGCCGTGGGTCACACGATTCACATTGCTGTTTCAATATCGCAAAGTATTGACCGTGCCCGTCTCGTGCCTTCTGGTGCCCATGGCCGTGCCCCTCTGGTACCGTTCTATGCCCATGGGCATAGATCGGTACCAGAGGGACACGGCCAATACATATTGATGTTTCCATTGAAAAGTATTGGCCGTGCCCATCTCGTGCCTTCTGGTGCCCATGACCGTGCCCCTCTGGTACCGTTCTATGCCCATGGGCATAGAACGGTACCAGAGGGGCACGGACGGGGGCATTGCAAGGCACGAGATGGGCACGACCAATACATATTTATGTTTCCATTGAAAAGTATTGGCCGTGCCCTTCTCGTGCCGTTCTATGCCCATGGGCATAGAACGGCACCAGAGGGGCACGGTCATGGGCACCAGAAGGCACGAGATGGGCACGGCCAATACATATTTATGTGGTTACCCTGGATGGTTTGTTACCCTCATGGCTACACTATGACGTATGGGCCGTGCCCCTATTGGGACGTATGGGTCGTGCCCTTATTGGAACGTATTGCCCGTGTCCTTGATATTGATGTATTGGTTATGTCCATTATGGATCCTCCAGGGGCTTCAGAGGTGAAAAGTACCCAGGAGAGAGGCACTGTTTCTGGGTAGGGCTCATCCGGGTTGCCCTGGATGGTTGCACTGTGACGTATGGGTCATGCCCCTATCGGGACGTATGGGTCGTGCCCCTATTGGGACGTATTGCCCGTGTCCTTCATATTGATGTATTGGTCGTGCCCATTGTGGATCCTCCATGGGCTTCAGAGGTGAAAAGTACCCAGGAGAGAGGTACTGTTTCTGGGTAGGGCTCATCCGGGTTGCCCTGGATGGTTTGTTACCCTCATGGCTACACTATGACGTATGGGCCGTGCCCCTATTGGGACGTATGGGTCGTGTCCCTATTGGGACGTATTGCCCGTGTCCTTCATATTGATGTATTGGTCGTGCCCATTGTGGATCCTCCATGGGCTTCAGAGGTGAAAAGTACCCAGGAGAGAGGCACTGTTTCTGGGTAGGGCTCATCCGGGTTGCCCTGGATGGTTTGTTACCCTCATGGCTACACTATGACGTATGGGCCGTGCCCCTTATGGCTGACTTGTACCTGTGCATTGTGATGTATGGGCCGTACCCCTTATGGCTGACTTGAGCTATCTGTGCCCGTTTGGCGCCCTTTTGACCTAGAGATCCCAAATTTGGGTGAGATGGTCACCACGCAGAGCCGAACAAGTGTGTAAAATTTGGTGAGGATTGGAGAGGCCAAAAAATTTCCCATTAACGGAAGCCTTTGATCTTGACATATGTCGTCTGGGGGATCAACCCGAGATCAACGATACCTCCACTGCGTCTGTACGACCTTCCTAGGCAAAGCCGTGGGTCACACGATTCACATTGCTGTTTCAATATCGCAAAGTATTGACCGTGCCCGTCTCGTGCCTTCTGGTGCCCATGGCCGTGCCCCTCTGGTACCGTTCTATGCCCATGGGCATAGATCGGTACCAGAGGGACACGGCCAATACATATTGATGTTTCCATTGAAAAGTATTGGCCGTGCCCATCTCGTGCCTTCTGGTGCCCATGGCCGTGCCCCTCTGGTACCGTTCTATGCCCATGGGCATAGATCGGTACCAGAGGGACACGGCCAATACATATTGATGTTTCCATTGAAAAGTATTGGCCGTGCCCATCTCGTGCCTTCTGGTGCCCATGACCGTGCCCCTCTGGTACCGTTCTATGCCCATGGGCATAGAACGGTACCAGAGGGGCACGGACGGGGGCATTGCAAGGCACGAGATGGGCACGACCAATACATATTTATGTTTCCATTGAAAAGTATTGGCCGTGCCCTTCTCGTGCCGTTCTATGCCCATGGGCATAGAACGGCACCAGAGGGGCACGGTCATGGGCACCAGAAGGCACGAGATGGGCACGGCCAATACATATTTATGTGGTTACCCTGGATGGTTTGTTACCCTCATGGCTACACTATGACGTATGGGCCGTGCCCCTATTGGGACGTATGGGTCCTGCCCTTATTGGAACGTATTGCCCGTGTCCTTGATATTGATGTATTGGTTGTGTCCATTATGGATCCTCCAGGGGCTTCAGAGGTGAAAAGTACCCAGGAGAGAGGCACTGTTTCTGGGTAGGGCTCATCCGGGTTGCCCTGGATGGTTTGTTACCCTTATGGCTGCACTGTGACGTATGGGTCATGCCCCTATCGGGACGTATGGGTCGTGCCCCTATTGGGACGTATTGCCCGTGTCCTTCATATTGATGTATTGGTCGTGCCCATTGTGGATCCTCCATGGGCTTCAGAGGTGAAAAGTACCCAGGAGAGAGGCACTGTTTCTGGGTAGGGCTCATCCGGGTTGCCCTGGATGGTTTGTTACCCTCATGGCTACACTATGACGTATGGGCCGTGCCCCTATTGGGACGTATGGGTCGTGCCCCTATTGGGACGTATTGCCCGTGTCCTTCATATTGATGTATTGGTCGTGCCCATTGTGGATCCTCCATGGGCTTCAGAGGTGAAAAGTACCCAGGAGAGAGGCACTGTTTCTGGGTAGGGCTCATCCGGGTTGCCCTGGATGGTTTGTTACCCTCATGGCTACACTATGACGTATGGGCCGTGCCCCTATTGGGACGTATGGGTCGTGCCCCTATTGGGACGTATTGCCCGTGTCCTTCATATTGATGTATTGGTCGTGCCCATTGTGGATCCTCCATGGGCTTCAGAGGTGAAAAGTACCCAGGAGAGAGGCACTGTTTCTGGGTAGGGCTCATCCGGGTTGCCCTGGATGGTTTGTTACCCTCATGGCTACACTATGATGTATGGGCCGTGCCCCTATTGGGACGTATGGGTCGTGCCCCTATTGGGACGTATTGCCCGTGTCCTTCATATTGATGTATTGGTCGTGCCCATTGTGGATCCTCCAAGGGCTTCAGAGGTGAAAAGTACCCAGGAGAGAGGCACTGTTTCTGGGTAGGGCTCATCCGGGTTGCCCTGGATGGTTTGTTACCCTTATGGCTGCACTGTTACGTATGGGTCGTGCCCCTATCGGGACGCATGGGTCGTGCCCCTATTGGGACGTATTGCCCGTGTCCTTCATATTGATGTATTGGTCGTGCCCATTGTGGATCCTCCATGGGCTTCAGAGGTGAAAAGTACCCAGGAGAGAGGCACTGTTTCTGGGTAGGGCTCATCCGGGTTGCCCTGGATGGTTTGTTACCCTTATGGCTGCACTGTGACGTATGGGTCATGCCCCTGTCGGGACGTATGGGTCGTGCCCCTATTGGGACGTATTGCCCGTGTCCTTCATATTGATGTATTGGTCGTGCCCATTGTGGATCCTCCATGCGTTTCAGAGGTGAAAAGTACCCAGGAGAGAGGCACTGTTTCTGGGTAGGGCTCATCCGGGTTGCCCTGGATGGTTTGTTACCCTCATGGCTACACTATGACGTATGGGCCGTGCCCCTATTGGGACGTATGGGTCGTGCCCCTATTGGGACGTATTGCCCGTGTCCTTCATATTGATGTATTGGTCGTGCCCATTGTGGATCCTCCAAGGGCTTCAGAGGTGAAAAGTACCCAGGAGAGAGGCACTGTTTCTGGGTAGGGCTCATCCGGGTTGCCCTGGATGGTTTGTTACCCTTATGGCTGCACTGTTACGTATGGGTCGTGCCCCTATCGGGACGCATGGGTCGTGCCCCTATTGGGACGTATTGCCCGTGTCCTTCATATTGATGTATTGGTCGTGCCCATTGTGGATCCTCCATGGGCTTCAGAGGTGAAAAGTACCCAGGAGAGAGGCACTGTTTCTGGGTAGGGCTCATCCGGGTTGCCCTGGATGGTTTGTTACCCTTATGGCTGCACTGTTACGTATGGGTCGTGCCCCTATCGGGACGCATGGGTCGTGCCCCTATTGGGACGTATTGCCCGTGTCCTTCATATTGATGTATTGGTCGTGCCCATTGTGGATCCTCCATGGGCTTCAGAGGTGAAAAGTACCCAGGAGAGAGGCACTGTTTCTGGGTAGGGCTCATCCGGGTTGCCCTGGATGGTTTGTTACCCTCATGGCTACACTATGACGTATGGGCCGTGCCCCTATTGGGACGTATGGGTCGTGCCCCTATTGGGACGTATTGCCCGTGTCCTTCATATTGATGTATTGGTCGTGCCCATTGTGGATCCTCCATGGGCTTCAGAGGTGAAAAGTACCCAGGAGAGAGGCACTGTTTCTGGGTAGGGCTCATCCGGGTTGCCCTGGATGGTTTGTTACCCTTATGGCTGCACTGTGACGTATGGGTCATGCCCCTGTCGGGACGTATGGGTCGTGCCCCTATTGGGACGTATTGCCCGTGTCCTTCATATTGATGTATTGGTCGTGCCCATTGTGGATCCTCCATGGGCTTCAGAGGTGAAAAGTACCCAGGAGAGAGGCACTGTTTCTGGGTAGGGCTCATCCGGGTTGCCCTGGATGGTTTGTTACCCTCATGGCTACACTATGACGTATGGGCCGTGCCCCTATTGGGACGTATGGGTCGTGCCCCTATTGGGACGTATTGCCCGTGTCCTTCATATTGATGTATTGGTCGTGCCCAATGTGGATCCTCCATGGGCTTCAGAGGTGAAAAGTACCCAGGAGAGAGGCACTGTTTCTGGGTAGGGCTCATCCGGGTTGCCCTGGATGGTTTGTTACCCTTATGGCTACACTGTGACGTATAGGTCGTGCCCCTATCGGGACGTATGGGTCGTGTCCCTATTGGGACGTATTGCCCGTGTCCTTCATATTGATGTATTGGTCGTGCCCATTGTGGATCCTCCATGGGCTTCAGAGGTGAAAAGTACCCAGGAGAGAGGCACTGTTTCTGGGTAGGGCTCATCCGGGTTGCCCTGGATGGTTTGTTACCCTCATGGCTACACTATGACGTATGGGCCGTGCCCCTATCGGGACGCATGGGTCGTGCCCCTATTGGGACGTATTGCCCGTGTCCTTCATATTGATGTATTGGTCTTGCCCAATGTGGATCCTCCATGGGCTTCAGAGGTGAAAAGTACCCAGGAGAGAGGCACTGTTTCTGGGTAGGGCTCATCCGGGTTGCCCTGGATAGTTTGTTACCCTCATGGCTACACTATGACGTATGGGTCGTGCCCTTATTGGGACGTATTGGCTATGTCCTTCATATTGATGTATTGGTCGTGCCCATTGTGGATCCTCCAGGGGCTTCAGAGGTGAAAAGTACCCAGGAGAGATGCAATGTTTCTGGGTAGGGCTTATCCGGGTTGCCCTGGATGGTTTGTTACCCTCATGGCTACACTATGACGTATGGGTCGTGCCCCTATTGGGACGTATTAGGACATGTGCCCGGAGGTGATAATCTGCCGCCTGGTGCACCTTCAACGGTATGTGGGGGGGGAGACGGTGAGTGGCCGCCGGGTCAGGAGGTGTAGGTGTATGGTCTTGGTCCCCACCAAGGTAGCACCCCATGATAGACGGCCAGGGTGTTCCCAGGGAAGTGTCCAGGCCCGGAGGTGTGAACCAGCCGCCTTAGGCACATTCAACGGTGGTTCCCTGGGGCTAGGAAAGTGCCAGAAACACCTGCCTAGCATCGTCGCAAAGGTCTCGCCAAGACCTTTCCAACGGTGTGCTTGAGACCTCCGTAGCTCAAAAATTGCCCTAGATACGAGCATTTGAAACTTGGGTTGCGTGTCGTAAGTCAAGGACCACCTGTAATGTGCACTTTCTTTGTCGCCTGATTACTCAGGCCAGGAACGAGCTAGAAACGTGGGGCCAACGCCTTCTGAAAGCTCTCGGCGAGGCGGTGCTGAAAATGTGGTCCCTGAGGGGGTGCGGTGGGGGGGCAGTTTTATTGGGAAATTGCCCCAAAATGGATCAATCACCACTTTTCTGTTTCTCCAGAGCGAGACGTTTCCAACGGTGTCCTCGACACCTCCGTAGCTCAAAAACTGCCCTAGATACGGGCGTTTGAAACTTGGGTTGCGTGTCGTAAGTCAAGGACCACCTGTAATGTGCACTTTCTTTGTCGCCTGATTACTCAGGCCAGGAACGAGCTAGAAACGTGGGGCCAACGCCTTCTGAAAGCTCTCGGCGAGGCGGTGCTGAAAATGTGGTCCCTGAGGGGGTGCGGTGGGGGGGCAGTTTTATTGGGAAATTGCCCCAAAATGGATCAATCACCACTTTTCTGTTTCTCCAGAGCGAGACGTTTCCAACGGTGTCCTCGACACCTCCGTAGCTCAAAAACTGCCCTAGATACGGGCGTTTGAAACTTGGGTTGCGTGTCGTAAGTCAAGGACCACCTGTAATGTGCACTTTCTTTGTCGCCTGATTACTCAGGCCAGGAACGAGCTAGAAACGTGGGGCCAACGCCTTCTGAAAGCTCTCGGCGAGGCGGTGCTGAAAATGTGGTCCCTGAGGGGGTGCGGTGGGGGGGCAGTTTTATTGGGAAATTGCCCCAAAATGGATCAATCACCACTTTTCTGTTTCTCCAGAGCGAGACGTTTCCAACGGTGTCCTCGACACCTCCGTAGCTCAAAAACTGCCCTAGATACGGGCGTTTGAAACTTGGGTTGCGTGTCGTAAGTCAAGGACCACCTGTAATGTGCACTTTCTTTGTCGCCTGATTACTCGGGCCAGGAACGAGCTAGAAACGTGGGGCCAACGCCTTCTGAAAGCTCTCGGCGAGCCGGTGCTGAAAATGTGGTCCCTGAGGGGGTGCGGGGGGGGGCAGTTTTATCACGAAATCGCCCCAAAACAGATCTATCACCACTTTTCAGTTTCTCAGTTTCAAAAGAGATAACCGCATATAGTTTTACATCCCGAACCCAACCGTCTTGGTCCCGTTGCTCAACGAGGCTCCTGAAAAAAGTTGGCCCTGTAAAGGTCCTAGGCCCCTGGATCTGACATATGTTAATCAGGGCCCCGAGACGTGAAGATCCATGTATGTTTGGTGGAAATCGGACCGACGGTTCAAAAAATGTCAACCCTAGATTTTTAGGGTTTTTCCAGCCTTTGGGGGGCCGCTACGGGGGACCCAGGGGCCCGAGGCGCACGGGACCAAGTCCCACGCGTTCGGCTTGAGCCCGAGAACAACATACTCAAAAATCAGCCTCCTAACACCTCTCTAAAAAAAATGAATTGGGATAGTCATCAGAACCTTGCAAAACACTCTGTCGGAATCCGAACCTTACCCCATTCGTGACCCAACGTTGGAATCATGAAAAGACAGTTATGAAAAAAATGACAAGATGGATGTGTTTCAACCTCCCCCCAATGTTGATACCTCAAATCTGGGGTCCCTAAACGCTTTCGGCCCCGAGTTAGGAACTTAAACAGTTTTGGCCCCCAAAAACTGCACTTTCTGAACATATTTTGTAAATTTGGACCCCTTCCCGTGCACGTACGTGCACAAAATTCTCACACTCTTTTAGGGCTTACTCCATGTACATGTGATTCAAATCTGGAGTCTCTAGGACTTCGGGATCCTGAGTTATGATTTTTTTTCTGAAACACCATTTTTCACCAAAAATACACCTGACCGGCCTTTGCAGGGCCGTTTGGGGGTCTTAACGTGGTCGTAGGAAGCCCAAATTTTCAGGGTAGCTGCGGCCTATCCTAGACTACATCTCCAGAAAATTTGGTCCAGTTTCTTGCTTCCTACTTGGAGATACGGGCTGCAGAAGGTGTAAAAAAAAGGGCGGGAATTGTCCACGGGCCTCCGCTTGTTCAAAAGTTAATTAAGGTACCTTAACTTTGACCTAGCACCACCAAATTCACAGGATCTCTTAAGCGCAACTGTTGCTACCCATTTCTATAGTTTTGTGGCTCTGGTCAATTCCTGTGGCCCGTGGCAGCCCCATGAACACAGACCTAAACGCAATGTAAGTCAATGGGCAATGTAAGTCAATGGGACTACAGCTCCAAGTTTACGGGTTAATTATGCGGCCTAGGAAGGGGTCATCAAGACAAGCTTGGGCTCATTCTCTTCGTCTTAAAAAGACCTTTCCAACGGCATAAAGATTGCCCAGATCGGAGGTTCCTATGCGAATCACGGGGCCCAAACGCACTGCGAAGTATAAGGCCCGAGGTCGCCCCATTGACAAGTACAGCTGGTGACCGTCTGGTTTCGTTTAGTGACCCTTTTTCCTGCAGACCTCAGGGTGCAATTTATGTGGTTCTGGGTGTCCAGGAGTGAAAAGGTCAAGAAAAAGGGAGCTACTTTGCATGCTCTAAAGCTGTCCTTGGAGGCCCAACACAGTTTGCTGGAAATTAGACTTTCCACATCCAGTTCTGGAACCATACGGACTCCCATGACCCCCTGGTGCCGTACCATGTACTAGACGCAGAAGGCCGCAAACGAAGCCTGAGAGAGGCCTTAGGGGGTCTTGCGGGTCACAGGAGTGGCCTAGGAAGGCACGGGTGGGCTCGTTGCGATCGGAGCGATGGGCCGAACGCGATGACATCTGAGTCGCCCTCGTGAACCGTTCCCCTGCCCGGTGAGTGCCTGGAGAGTACCTCCGTGACCTTCAACAGGTCAAAGATTTTACATCGACCGAGGCCTTTGATCTTGACATATGTTGTCCGGGGGATCACACCGAGCGCAACGATACATCTGCTGCATCTGTACGACTTTCCTATGCCAAATGGCGGCCAAGGTCACGACGAAGGTCACGAGAGTTTCTCTGTTCCCATTTGGCGCCCTTTTGACCTAGAGATCCCAAATTTGGATGAGATGGTCATCACGCAGAGCCAAACAAGTGTGTAAAATTTGGTGAGGATCGGAGAGGTCAGAAAAATTTAACATCGACCAAGGCCTTTGATCTTGACATATGTTGTTCGGGGGATCACACCGAGCGCAACGATACCTCCGCTGCATCTGTACGACCTTCCTATGCCAAATGGCGGCCAAGGTCACGACCAAGGTCACGAGGGTTTCTCTGTGCCCATTTGGCGCCCTTTTGACCTAGAGATCCCAAATTTGGGTGAGATGGTCACCACGCAGAGCCGAACAAGTGTGTAAAATTTGGTGAGGATCGGAGAGGTCAAAAACTTTAACATTGACCGAGGCCTTTGATCTTGACATATGTTGTCCGGGGGATCACACCGAGCGCAACGATACCTCCGCTGCATCTGTACGACCTCCCTATGCCAAATTGCGGCCAAGGTCACGACGAAGGTCACGAGAGTTTCTCTGTGCCCATTTGGCGCCCTTTTGACCTAGAGATCTCAAATTTTGGTGAGATGGTCACCACGCAGAGCCGAACAAGTGTGTAAAATTTGGTGAGGATCGGAGAGGTCAAAAACTTTAACATTGACCGAGGCCTTTGATCTTGACATATGTTGTCCGGGGGATCACACCGAGCGCAACGATACCTCCGCTGCATCTGTACGACCTTCCTATGCCAAATGGCGGCCAAGGTCACGACGAAGGTCACGAGAGTTTCTCTGTGTCCATTTGGCGCCCTTTTGACCTAGAGATCCCAAATTTGGGTGAGATGGTCACCACGCAGAGCCGAACAAGTGTGTAAAATTTGGTGAGGATCGGAGAGGTCAAAAAATTTAACATGGCCACGCCCTTCAGGTACCATCCTTGCCCGTTCAGGTGGGGTGGGGGAGGGAACAGTTCAAAATTTTGGCCGTGCCCTTCAGGTACCATCCGTGCCCGTTAACGAGCTCGAACTTTCACCTAGTTACAAAGTGGGGTAGGGGATAGGAAGAAGCAACTCAGAGGAACCCAGGCTTGGCAGTTTCATCCTGTCGTCCGTGTACATATGGGACCATTCTATGCCCATGGGCATACAATGGTCATTATGGGCACGGCCCATTCACATTGGTATTTCAATTTCGCAAAGTATTGGTCGTAACCGTCTCGTGCCCTCTGGTACCCCTCATAGTAACGTATGGGCAGTACCCCTTATGGTTGTTTGGTGCCCCTCAGGGTTACATTGTGACGTATGGGCCGTACCCCTTATGGCTGACTTGTGCCCCTTAGGGCAACACAAATTACTATGCCCCAAGGATCCCCGAAACACAAATTTTACCATCAAAACAGATAACCGCATATAGTTTTACATCCCGAACCCAACCGTCTTGGTCCCGTTGCTCAACGAGGCTCCTGAAAAAAGTTGGCCCTGTAAGGTCCTAGGCCCCTGGATCTGACATATGTTAATCAGGGCCCCGAGACGTGAAGATCCATGTATGTTTGGTGGAAATCGGACCGACGGTTCAAAAAATGTCAACCCTAGATTTTTAGGGTTTTTCCAGCCTTTGGGGGGCCGCTACGGGGGACCCAGGGGCCCGAGGCGCACGGGACCAAGTCCCACGCGTTCGGCTTGAGCCCGAGAACAACATACTCAAAAATCAGCCTCCTAACCCCTCTCTAAAAAAAATGAATTGGGATAGTCGTCAGAACCTTGCAAAACACTCTGTCGGAATCCGAACCTTACCCCATTCGTGACCCAACGTTGGAATCATGAAAAGACAGTTATGAAAAAAATGACAAGATGGATGTGTTTCAACCTCCCCCCAATGTTGATACCTCAAATCTGGGGTCCCTAAACGCTTTCGGCCCCGAGTTAGGAACTTAAACAGTTTTGGCCCCCAAAAACTGCACTTTCTGAACATATTTTGTAAATTTGGACCCCTTCCCGTGCACGTACGTGCACAAAATTCTCACACTCTTTTAGGGCTTACTCCATGTACATGTGATTCAAATCTGGAGTCTCTAGGACTTCGGGATCCTGAGTTATGATTTTTTTTCTGAAACACCATTTTTCACCAAAAATACACCTGACCGGCCTTTGCGGGGCCGTTTGGGGGTCTTAACGTGGTCGTAGGAAGCCCAAATTTTCAGTGTAGCTGCGGCCTATCCTAGACTACATCTCCAGAAAATTTGGTCCAGTTTCTTGCTTCCTACTTGGAGATACGGGCTGCAGAAGGTGTAAAAAAAAGGGCGGGAATTGTCCACGGGCCTCCGCTTGTTCAAAAGTTAATTAAGGTACCTTAACTTTGACCTAGCACCACCAAATTCACAGGATCTCTTAAGCGCAACTGTTGCTACCCATTTCTATAGTTTTGTGGCTCTGGTCAATTCCTGTGGCCCGTGGCAGCCCGATGAAAACAGACCTAAACGCAATGTAAGTCAATGGGCAATGTAAGTCAATGGGACTACAGCTCCAAGTTTACGGGTTAATTATGCGGCCTAGGAAGGGGTCATCAAGACAAGCTTGGGCTCATTCTCTTCGTCTTAAAAAGACCTTTCCAACGGCATAAAGATTGCCCAGATCGGAGGTTCCTATGCGAATCACGGGGCCCAAACGCACTGCGAAGTATAAGGCCCGAGGTCGCCCCATTGACAAGTACAGCTGGTGACCGTCTGGTTTCGTTTAGTGACCCTTTTTCCTGCAGACCTCAGGGTGCAATTTATGTGGTTCTGGGTGTCCAGGAGTGAAAAGGTCAAGAAAAAGGGAGCTACTTTGCATGCTCTAAAGCTGTCCTTGGAGGCCCAACACAGTTTGCTGGAAATTAGACTTTCCACATCCAGTTCTGGAACCATACGGACTCCCATGACCCCCTGGTGCCGTACCATGTACTAGACGCAGAAGGCCGCAAACGAAGCCTGAGAGAGGCCTTAGGGGGTCTTGCGGGTCACAGGAGTGGCCTAGGAAGGCACGGGTGGGCTCGTTGCGATCGGAGCGATGGGCCGAACGCGATGACATCTGAGTCGCCCTCGTGAACCGTTCCCCTGCCCGGTGAGTGCCTGGAGAGTACCTCCGTGACCTTCAACAGGTCAAAGATTTTACATCGACCGAGGCCTTTGATCTTGACATATGTTGTCCGGGGGATCACACCGAGCGCAACGATACATCCGCTGCATCTGTACGACTTTCCTATGCCAAATGGCGGCCAAGGTCACGACGAAGGTCACGAGAGTTTCTCTGTTCCCATTTGGCGCCCTTTTGACCTAGAGATCCCAAATTTGGATGAGATGGTCATCACGCAGAGCCGAACAAGTGTGTAAAATTTGGTGAGGATCGGAGAGGTCAAAAAATTTAACATCGACCGAGGCATTTGATCTTGACATATGTTGTCCGGGGGATCACACCGAGCGCAACGATACCTCCGCTGCATCTGTACGACCTTCCTATGCCAAATTGCGGCCAAGGTCACGACGAAGGTCACGAGAGTTTCTCTGTGCCCATTTGGTGCCCTTTTGACCTAGAGATCCCAAATTTGAGTGAGATGGTCACCACGCAGAGCTGAACAAGTGGGTAAAATTTGGTGAGAATCGGAGAGGTCAAAAAATTTAACATCGACCGAGGCCTTTGATCTTGACATATGTTGTCCGGGGGATCACACCGAGGGCAACGATACCTCCGCTGCATCTGTACGACCTTCCTATGCCAAATTGCGGCCAAGGTCACGACGAAGGTCACGAGGGTTTCTCTGTGCCCATTTGACGCCCTTTTGACCTAGAGATCCCAAATTTGGGTGAGATGGTCACCACGCAGAGCCGAACAAGTGTGTAAAATTTGGTGAGGATTCGAGAGGCCAAAAAATTTAACACCAACCTAGACATCTGAGCTTGACATATGTCGTCTGAAGGATCATCTCAAACGCAACAATACCTCTGCTGCATCAGTACGAGCTTCCTACACAAAATGGTGGCAAAGGTCACGACAACGGTCACGAAAGGGTCTCTATACCTGACCCTAGGCCCGTTTCGGGCTTGGTGGCGCTAGAGAGCAAAAATGTGTTAAGTGTGTACATTACGATCACTATATGCTCATTCATTGGTGCAGTACAACTGACAACAGGTTGGTGGCACTATAGAGAACTATCCGTGCCCCTTATGTCTACTTAATGCCCATATTTTGGGAATTTTATCACTTCTGACAGGTTGGTGGCGCTAGAGAGCAAAAATGTATTAGGCGTGTTCATTATGAACACTCTATGTCCATTCATTGGTGCTATACCATTGACAACAGGTTGGTGGCACTATGGAGAACTATCCGTGCTCCTTATGGCAACTTAATGCCCATATTTTAGGGTTTTTTATCACTTCTGACAGGTTGGTGGCGTTATAGAGCACTATTGTATGAGGCGTGACCATTCAGGGATGGTCCGTGCTCGTAGAAGACCATAAATTGTGCGAAGGCGCCCCCAAAAGCATAGGTCGCGTCGGCGCATGACGTACCCGAAAAAGCAGGACACCGACCATACATAATGTATTGGGAGTGTACGCGTCGTGCCTTGAAAAGTGGGGCCTTATGGGAGCGCAAGTACATCGCAACGCCATAGCGTCCATGTACTCAACAAAACGTTAGACCCGTGAACGAAAATCATGTATTGCAGGTGTACGCGTTCCCTTAAGGCCCCGCTGACCCTTTAGGCCCTGCTGACCCTTTAGGCCCCGCTGATCCTTTAGCCTGACCTTTTCCCTTTAGGCCCCGCTGACCCTTTAGGCCCCGCTGACCCTTTAGCCTGACCTTTTTCCTTTAGCCTGACCTTTTTCCTTTAGCCTGACCTTTTTCCTTTAGCCTGACCTTCTCCCTGACCCGCTCCCTTTATGCCTGTCACCCTTCCTCTGCCCCTGACTTCCTTTTGTCATATTTCTTGCCCCTTCTGTCCACCGTCCAATTTAGTTCAGCCTGTCATCCAGTAATGCCTGTCACCCTTCCTCTGCTCCTGTTTCTCTGCACCATACCTTAACTTCCCTACTTAATCAGTTCATCTGCACCATGCCTTAACTTCCCTACTTAATCTTTGTTCTTTGTTTCTTCTGTGCTGCTAATTTGTGTTCTGTGCTTTGTGTAATGTTTCTTGTTTTTACTTTGTTTCTGTCATTTCTTTCCACTTCCTCCTTAGTCTGCTTCAGTCCTGATTCTGCTCCTCATGTCACAGCCACTCCTGTCAGTCAACTGTTCACCACACCCCTTCTGCCCCAGTTCAGCAATCAGTCCTTTATTCCTTCCACCTGTTGTGCTCAGCATTTAAGCTCCTGGGAGCCACTGCACTTGGCTCAGTCATTGTTGTTGAATCTTTGGTTCCAGCTCTGGTCACAGACATCACGGTCCTCTGTTTTTGCCTGCCTGCCTAAAGTCTTTGTTAGAAAGTTTTGCCGCCACGCCGGCTTTTGTTTTTGTGTTGTTTAAAAATAAATGTTTTATTTTTGAAATACATCTCCTGCTTCTATCATCTTGCCTACACTTTGGGTTCACACCTACGGATCGTGACACATATGCTGCTTTGCCACTTTGCAAATGTCAATGCTAGAACCTTTAGTCTATTTTATAGTTATACTTTTTTTTATACTTTTTTTATACTAGTATGCAAAATCTCAAGACAGTATTATGTTCATTAAATGTTTAGTGTTTTAGTTTTTAGTTTTAGAGTTGGTGTAAATCTTCATACTCTTATACCACTATGCAAAAACTCAGGACAGTGTTACAGTTTTACTATTTTATGCTTATGTTTGTTTCAGTGTTTTAATGTTTAGATGGTTACTGTTGCACCGAGGGACTGAGAGAAACGCAATTTCGGTTCTGTGTATGTCCTGTACATATTGCAGTTCTGACAATAAAGTTGACTTTGACTTTGACTTTGACCTTTGCCACAGCATTTACAACTTACTATTCCATCAGGTGATGAGCCAAGGTGTGGCTCAGAAGGCAGCACTACTAAGCCACAGCAGCTTACAGTTAAATCTTCATGTGTTTTGGCCATTAAATCTGTGTATATTTGTCGTGCAGTTTCCTCCATTTTTTGTTCCCACAGCACATATGGTACATTTAAATCTCTGTAGTTGTACTGCATTACATCCATCAGATATGTGTTGCTGATCATGTCCGAAGTGGTGGCACGATGAAATTTGGTGCTTGTGATTCGACCAACCCTATGGATGTTCCACTCCATTGAATGTGACTGCTGTCGGGTTACAGCTTCCAATCTTTTACGCTGATAGGGTGTGTGTTTAGCTTTCAGCAGGTGAAATGTTTCCTCACATTTCACCTTAGTTCATCGGGTGTGAGGTCCCTGGATGATGTGCTAAATAAAGCAGTTAAAGGCTCCGGTAAATCTCGATGCTCCTCATAGTTGTCGTCAGATGAAGCGGTGTCCGTGTCACTATTGTCGAAGCTCGTCAGCACTGCACAATCTGGGTCCACAGCCCGCAGTTCTTGGATGTCGTCATCTGTCAGCACTATTAAAAGAACAAACAAAGATATTTAGGGTGGTATATTACATCCACATCTTCAAAAGTGAGATGAAAATGTAAACGCAGGGCTCCAGACTGCACTTAGCTGGGTTCTATTTTACCTGTGAAGTTCAGACTATTAAAAATGTTTTTAGCCACTTCTCTTTTAATAATGATGGAAAATTAAACGCTTTAGTGGCTCAAACAATTTGTAATTAGGAGTAGAGGCCAATGTATGTTATGAATAAAAATGAAATGAGTGTGAACTGTGTTACTTGTATAAAGAAGTTAGTCTGGAGTCCCGGAAAATTTAATAATTATCAAAGTGGGCCTTATTTTGCCTCTGTCAACATCTACATGCCTCTGGGTGTCCCACTGTTCTTGTGAGTAGGTTTTGATGCTGCTGGAAACTGCTTGCGTAGCCTCTTAGTTTTGGTGAACTTGATTTCACTCAGTGGAGCTGGCTTGACCTCTTTTCGACTCTCTTTCCACATGCACACACCGGAGGTAACTGCTGCCTTCTCTGTCCTTCCCATCCTAACTGCGAGCTCGACTTTGAACAGTATGGCAGCTGCATGACTACAGCATGATCCTAGACTGAAATGTTGGAAATTACTAACATGTTATGGTGTAAATGTCACTTTTGAATGTTTCCTGACCAAGTTCTGACTTTGATTGTAAATAAATAAACATTTGTGATTTTCATTAGCTTCTGAAATTCAAGCCACTGTGACCTCTGGATGAATATTTTGGAATATGTAATGACTAAGTTATCTGAGCAATGCAAATAAAACATTTTACACTGAAAAGAATGTAAAATCTAAAATTGCAGTGGCCTAAAACAGAAGCAAATTATGGATATCAAGAACCAAAATTAACTTACCCTGCCATATAGGTGCAGTTTGCTGTGAGAATGTAGTTATCCACTTCATACATAGTTCCTACACACGTGGCGAGTATTGCGCAATACCGGGTTTTTCGCCACCCGTAAAGGCAGAAATGGCGGACAAACAGACTCGAGCTACCACAGCTAAATACATTACTAGCTTCACCAAGGCACAAGAGCAAAATGGCAGTGGTCAGAGTTGAATGAGTTGGAGAAAGAAATCATGGCAGACGAAGCGGACAACTTGTCACCAAGTAGTTACTCTGATATCATTAATTATTTAATTACTACGAGGAGCGCACACCGAGGAGCTTCACAGAGGGGCTGCCGCGGCGTAGTGGTAATGGCAGTCGTCCCCCGATCGGAAGGTTGGAGGTTTGAATCCCGGTTCCCCACACCATGTGTCGTTGTGTCCCTGGACAAGACACTTAACCCCGAGTTGCTCCCGGTAGGACTGGAAAGCGCCTTGCATGGCAGTCTGCCACTACCGGTGTATGAATGTGTGTATGAATGGGTGGATGGTTGGTATTGTAAAGCGCTTTGGGGCCCCTCATCGGGGGCTGGAAAGCGCTATATAAATAAGCTCCATTTACCATTTAAATCCAAAAAAGATGTGTAAACTGTCTCAATCATATCTAACCAGCTAAATAAAGGTTTAACTAAAATAACACACAGCCAACAAACAGTCCAGGCTCAACACGGACCAGAACCAGCACTTTGAGTGTTACCGTGTTGGAAGTTAGCATGTCGCGTTAGCATCCGGAGCGGATGGTCCGTCGCACTGAGGCTCGCGGCGAGCTCAGGTAGGTCGGATGTCGTGGATCAGTCGCGGCCGCGGGGGCACGTCCCATGGGACCGCCGCGTCGCCCGCACGACTTGGCTCCCGTCCTCCTTCCCCCACTGGGGCGGTCTCCCCGCCGGTCCTCCGGGACCGGCGGGGAGACCGTGGTCCAGGCATGAAGGCCTTTGTTGCGTTAGCGACATGCTAAGCTACACACAGCAAGACGGTGCTGCTAAAAAAAAACAGCTCTAACACAAAGACAGTTGTACTCTAACATTGTTCTGACATTGTTTCACAAAATGATTTACCGTATTTTCTGGTGTATAGGTCGCACCGGTGAATAGGTCGCACCATCCAATTATCACCAATAGATTGGAAAAATCCCTAGATAGGTCGCACTGGTGTATAGGTCGCACCTACGTTTAGCTCTGCTGCAAATGTCTGCCACAGGAGCACACAGCAAGGCTTTTAAGAAGATTAACACTTAAAAACAATTATTTGTTTGATAAAAATTATAGCAAATATGTGTCTGAGCTGAACTTTTTCTTAATAAATGAACGTAATTGTGAAATGAGCTGGATTTAAAAATTTGTTTTGCCGAAAGTGATAACGAGCCATATATAGGTCGCACCGGTGTATAGGTCGCAGGCCTTGAAAAACCCATAAAAAGGTGCGGCCTATACACCGGAAAATACGTATGTAGAATATTTTGTTTACAGGCCAAAAGCAGACGTCTTCAGAGCAGATCCGAGCAGAGTTGGGGCTGCTCAGCTGTGAGCTTCTCCGATGAGATAAATCCTTCACGTTTACTTTTTTTTTGGATTAAGTGAAACCTGCGCGTTGCCCAAACGTCTACCCGACTGGAACACCCACTGACCCAACACGAAGTAACCATTGCAATTAATTAGAAATTAACAAAAAAAAAACAACGTGAAAAATAGACATCCAGTAGATTGTCCTGCAACTGCTGGTCCGCCTCCACAGATGAGGGAAACCCCGGAATTTCCACAGATGTGACGTCACATGGGAACTATGTATTGATGATTACCCAAGTCTCGTACATTGTAGTCTTTAGGCCTTGTCTCTGACTGGGGAGGACTTTGGACTTTAATACACAGAAATTGGCGTCAATATCATTATATCACACTTCCTGTACATGTCCACAAACAACGTAGTCATACGCATCAAGTGATTTGTATGCTCGTAGCTTTTCTCTTGTGTACACGCTAGGTTTCTCCACCAAATACGTGTAAATATCAGGCCACTGAATGCTAGGCCACTTACTGATGCCACTTACTGACGTCATCCTCCCATTCAGTAACTGTACACGGATCAGGAAGCTGATGGCCATTGCTCATAGTTAACTTATTAAAGTACGCTTTGTGGTCATTTACCGATAACCCGCTAGCGTAGCTTGATAATACACTACTAGCCGCCAAACTGCTGTTGCCGCGATGCGCACGCAACTGCTTGATGACCTAGGCCAGGGGTGTCAAACTAATTTCCACCGAGGGCCACATCAGCTTAGTGGTTGCCCTCAAAGGGCCAGATGTAGCTGTAAGACAGTATAAATGTAGTTAAATTAAACTAAATGTACAGTAATGTAAATTAAACACAACTCCTTATTGGTAAATAACAGTTTTTTAACTTATTCAACTTACAAATATTACATATATATATTTGCACAGATGTAGAAATATATGTCTACTTCTTACACTGTTATAATATAAAACCCTTTTGACTTATTGATTATGTGACAATCAGACCTTTTAAGCTCTCAAGGGCCACATAAAAAGATGTGGAGGGCCACATCTGGCCTGCGGGCCTTGAGTTTGACACATGTGACCTAGGCTGTAAATGGGTCTAGCAATCTATGTGAAGATTGTTATTGCGGATGTTGGATGTTGTCTATCATGGTGCACTAAGATTCATAACTGGTTGTGATTATCGTACCCACCACTGCACCCTGTATTCACTGGTTAACTGGACATCATTAACCTCACGCAGACTCTTCCACTGGTACATTTTCATCTTTAAATCACTTCTTGGTCTGCTGCCCTCATACATCTCCTCCTACATGTCTTTACGTGAGTGCAGCTACAGTGTGCGCTCTCAGGACATGATTACCTGCAGTGTTCCGTCAGTGAGGACTGAACTTGGAAAAAGGGCCTTCTCCTACTCCGCTCCTGCTTCATGGAATATCTTACAAAAAGATCTGAAGCTCTCGACCTTGACTTCTCTAAATGGTTTTCAGAATCTGTTGGAATCCTGGCAAAAACCAATGCAGATTTGTTCCTGTCTTTGATTTTATACGTCTACCTTATAATGTTTTGCTAGTTTTTTGATACTTTGTTAAAAAAAAAAAACTTTCTTTTGTTTTTTTTCTCTCTTTTGTTTTCTATTGTTTATTGTTTGTTTGTTTATTGTTTAAGGAAATTCTACCACTGCTGTTCATTGTTCTTTAGTTTTAGCAGGTCGCTTTCGTAAATGAGCCCATGAGGTTCAAAAGATTTACCTGACTAAATAAAGGTTGAATGAATGAATTTGAGCTATTTGTCTTCATTTTGGGAAGCAGAAAATAGTTTGGGTGATGGAACAAGAAACAACAGGATCTAATTTAGGTCTGATGCTGTATCAGACTTACCTTCATGTTGAGCTGCTCATACGCGCACTGTGACAAGCCCAGAGCTCTGCCCGGTGTTACGTCACAGATGGTGCGTTCGTGTGTAATCGGATTTCCCATGATTAAACACGGCTTGAAGTTCAAAATCACTTTTAAAGCAAAATTAAAGTGATTTATCATTTTGTTTGCAAAAATGAACATATTTAAATGATAAAAGATATATATTTTGAGTAATTTTATGAAAATTAAAAAATCATGTCAGTGGGGCTTTAAGGTACACTAAAAAGTTGCATTGTGCCCTTGTTTTTTCAATTTTGTAATATATCGTTGTTTATTAAACTCTGAAAGCTATGTGACTTTGTTAATATTCTGTCCTAAAATGTGGTTAGATGTGCCCCCCATTTTTTTTTTTTTTAGCACCAGCCCTTTAGTGGGCTCTGCACGTCCCTGCTACAGAAGCCGTTTTCGCACTGCACAGCCATCAACAGCCCGGCCCGGCCCGCCCCGCCTTCTAACCCGGGTTCGTCATGTTCGCATTTGCCTTTTCCGCCCAGGGTCCGCCCTCGTTTTGGAACCAGCCAAGACGTGGTTCTTATCGGGCCGGGCTCCAGAGCCCAGTTTGACGTCATTTACTGCTCACATTTGATTCGTTGTTTGCAGCAGGGGTGGGACTTTCTTTGTGTTGAGTCATCAGCTCGTTCTAACAACAACCTTAGCGCGAGCTGAATCTCATTAAACTTTAACTACAGAAACGACTAAAAAAAATTTGTTAGATGAATATATATATTAATGTTTCTGAGTTTAATGTTTGTTAATAACTGATTAAAAATCAGCTTATTTTGCACGTGCATAGCAAGGATTTTCTGAGGGGCGATCGGTTAAAAGATAGAGTGGACCTACAAAATGCAAGTTGTCCAGTAGCTCAATTGGTTAAGCATTGGGTTGGCGCGCAGATCCTTTTCTCAAAGCTGGTTCGAATCTCACTCGGTTCGGTTAAAACTTATTTTACGTTTGTCTTTTATTGGATAAAAAAAGGAGTTTCACAAACTCCTTCTTTTTAATCTCAGTCCTCATTTTTTTATCCAATAAAAGACAATCGTAAAATAAGTTTTAACAGAACCGAGTGAGATTCGAACCAGCTTCGAGAAAAGGATCTGCACGCCAACCCAATGCTTAACCAATTGAGCTACTGGACAACTTGCTTTTTGTAGGTCCACTCTGTCTTTTAACCGATCGCCCCTCAGAAAATCCTTGCCTACGCACGTGTAAAATAAGCTGATTTGTAATCAGTTATTAACAAACATTAAACTCAGAAACACTAATATATATATTCAGCTAACAAATATTTTTTAGCGGCGTCCCTTCTCTTTCCACACACACACCAAGCGCGCACACAAGAACTTCCCACCCACTTCAAGAGAACGCCCCACCCACTTCAAGGCCGGCTCTCCGGACAATGCGTAATGAGCGGGGGAGGGCCAGACCGGGCTCTGGGCCAACCAGGGGCGGGCCGGGCCGTTGAGGGCTGTGCAGTGCGAAAACGGCTAGAGACACCTGTCCCACCTCAGGACCACCTGAAGTTAGCTTCTGATTCACAGCTGCAGACTCAGCAGTTAAAGGGATATTTCACACAATCTTGAACATTTGGACCACCTTAGATCAGCTCTGGGTCAGAATCTAAAATCCTGGTTCTGCTCAAACCTGCTCTGAATTATTCTACACTGAATACAAATACATGAAAACACAGTTTGTGATTTATGAAATCTATATTTGTCAAAGTTAAAAAGGTTTGAATGTGTTTTATCATGTAGACCACCTTCAGTCAGGTCCAGTTCAAAACCTCCAAACTTAGAAAGTTCAAACCTGTTTTTATCCATGGATCTGTAGTTTGATGACTTTGATGGTTCTGCTCTGCTGCACGTTTGATCTGTGCACGTGCTGTTTGTTGATGAATGATTTCATGTGCACGTGATGTTTGTTGAATTATTTCATGTGCACGTGGTGTTTGTTAATGAATTATTTCATGTGCACGTGCTGTTTAATGTGTTTTAGACAGTTTTTATTCTTGTTTTAAAGCACACTGAGCTGCTCTGCAGGAAAAGTTTTATACAAATAAAGTTTGACTGGACTCAGACCAGGTCTGAACAGAACCAGGAGTTTAGATTTTCAACCAGTTTCTGTGAAATTAATTTTAATGACTATACAGTAAAAAGAAAATCAACATGTATTTTTTAATTTTCATTTCTGACCACAAAACTAAAAGCAGTTCATATTTAAATTTCTATTTTTATATTTAAAAAATTAAAATCAAGAAACCTCTCCTTTTAGTCCTGATCTAAGCTGTGGAGTGGTAGTAGCTGAGAGTGGTCCACAAGCCAGACTCTGAGCTCTAACAGACCAGCTGAGATCTCAGAATATCACATGAGATGGTTCATAACATTATTTACAAGGTTTGACCAAAATGCTACAAGTTTCTCATCACAAGATGATCTTAGTGTCAAACTGTGGGATGAAAGGTGGCGGGTGATATGCATTCCTTCAAGGAATGCTAGGCCTTGAATTGATCCAGTTTTTGTGTCTCTGACATCCAGTAAAACTAATTCTGTCCACTTCAATCATTTAGTTCATATTTCAGTTTGAACCTGCATCCTGTTGGCTTCAGCTCACATCTTTGATTCTTTATTCAGATTGGAGAACTGCAGTTTGTCAAAGATCAGCTGTTCTTCTCTGGTGTCAGCTCTGAAGTCCAACCCCTCCCATCTGACACAACTGGACCTGAGTCAGAACCAGCTGTCTGACTCTGTAGTGAAGGAGCTCTGTGGTTTCCTGGAGAGTCCAAACTGTAGACTGGAGGTTCTGAGGTCAGTTCACTGCAGCTGTTGGAGGTTTTCTATGTTTGTCCAACTAAAATCATTCCCTGATATTTCACAATTTATTCATTTATAAATGTTTCATTCATTTCTAAAGTTCAACTTGAACACGTCTGTTTTGAATTTTCTCTTTCCAAACGTCTATAAACCTTTTCAGAACAAAAACATGTTTGATGCTTGTTTTAACTTTAAATCACTTTTACTGGTTTCAACATGAAACAGTTGTCTCAAGCTGAAGGAGAAGGAAGAGCGATCATGTTTTTACCTGTTTTTGCTTCGTTTGTGTGCAGTTTGTTTGTTAGCAAAATATCTCATAAATCACTGCAAATATTCTAATAAACTCTTAGAAAGTCATCATTAGATGAACATCTAGAACTGATGAGCTGTGGTGGTTAACCAGATTCAAGATGGCCGCCACAGATAACCAACCTTAGCCTGTACCAAAACGTGTAACAGTGAATTTTTCAGATACTGAGCTAAAATGTGTTGTGGTAGTAGCTGATAGTCACACTTGGTTGGAGAGTTGACCCCAGGATGCAGAAAGACACGAGGAACTTTAATGATGAACTAAAGCACAGATTCTGAACCCTTGGGACATGACCCACAAGTTGATCAACACCTCTATGGCTAAAAAAAATCTGTTTTTCAACTGTGGGACTGAGATCACATAAATGTTCAGTTGAAAACACCAGGGGCCTCATGTACAAAGACTTGCGTGGACTTCTTACTGAAACGTGACGTACGGTCAAATCCAGAAAACGGCGTACGCACAAAAAAATCCAGATGTATCAAACTGTGCGTACGCCGGAATCCACGCACATTGCTTTTGTACATCACAATCAACGTGGAATACATAGTTCCCAGACACGCCCCCAGTATTGTGCAAACCGGTTTTCGCACCACATCTGTAGGCAGAAGAAGGCAAGATGGCGAACTAGCAGAGCAAATTATACGGACAATACACGAGCTACCACAGCTTTACCAAGGAACAAGAGCAAACTGGCAGTGGTCGAGTTATATGAGTTTGAGAAAGAAATCATGGCAGACGAATCAGACAACTTGTCACAAAGTAGTTACTCCGATATCATTAATTATTTAATTAATACAAGGAGCGAGCGCAGACCGGCTTCACAACACACTGACTTCACAGCTTTAAATCCAAAAAAGATGTGTAAACTGTCTCAATCATATCTAACCAGCTAAATAAAGGTTTAACTAAAATAACACACAGCCAACAAAAGTCCAGGCTGAACACGGACCAGGACTATCACTTTTGAGTCTTACCGTGTTGGAAGTTAGCATGTTGTTAGCATCTGGAGCGTGGCTCGCCGGAGCTCAGGTCGGACGGCGTGCATCCGCTGAGGCGGCCGCGGAGGCACGTCCACGTCCCATGGGACCGACGCGTCGCCCGCACGACTTGGCTCCCGTCGTCCTTCTCCAACTGGGACGGTCTGGTGGACCGTGAGGAGCAGAGGAGGCCATTGTCGCGTTAGCGAGATGCTAAGCTAACAGCATGCAAGACGGTTTGCTAAATAATGAAAAAAAAAAAAACAGCTCTAACACACAGACAGTTGTACTCTAACATTGTTCTGACATAGTTTCACAAAATGATTAATGTAGAATATTTTGTTTACCGGCCAAAAGTACGACGTCTTCCAGAGCAGATCCAAGCCAGACTCAGAGCAGGAGGAGCTGTTGTCCAGTTTCTCCGATGAGATAAATCCTTCACGTTTTCTTTTTTTTTGATTAACTGAAACCTGCGCGTTGCCCAAACGTCTACCCGACTGGAACACCCACTGACACAACACGAAGTAACCATTGCAATTAATTAGAAATTAACAAAAAAAACAACGTGAAAAATGGACATCTATCAGAATGCGCTCCAAATGCAGCATAGCCTACATGTGGGAGGGTCATAAAGGACAACCCACAGATGTGACGTCACATGGGAACTATGTATTGCGCGCACATGAGAGAGTGGCCGACTCCGCCTTTGACACGCCTCCATATAAATATGCAAATTCATTTAAATATGCCCTGCACCAGAGGAATTTCATCTTTGCTCTATTGCAAATCATGTCGAAACGTGGAAAAAAGAGGAACTTCACGGACTGTGAACTGGAGACACTTCTGAGTGAGGTAGAGGCACGGAAAAAAGTTATGTTTGGCACGCTCAGCGCAAAACAAACCGTCCACTTTTAAATGAGAAGTTGACCGAGTGAAACTATAATGCCTGAATAGTTCAATGGAAACAGCGTTTGCCTTCCGTCCCAAACCTTATGGGTTCAATTCCCACATGGTACAAAGTTTTTTTTTAATTTTTATTCATTCCAGATTAAAAAAAATACAAGAAAACTATTTACAAACAACAAGAAATAAAACAATACATGAATACTTGTTGTTTTGTAATTAGTTTTCTTGTGTTTTTTTTAATCTGGGATGATAAAAAAAAAAAAAAAACGTTGTACCATGCGGGAATTGAACCCATAAGGTTTGGGACAGAAGGCGAACGCTCTTTCCATTGACCTATCCAGGCATGTTAGTTTACCTTGGTCAACTTCTTATTTGAACGAACCGCCCCTCATAAAATTATTGTTGCCACTATTTTGCGCATGCTTTTGTATCCACTCATCTAATTGCGTCCATGTGGATGTAATAATTGTTAATCATGTGTGTTTGGTGTGAACAATAATGATTTTCACATCATGAACAGTTTCTCAGAATCACCTCTAAGTGTCGCCAATGGAACCAAAACTACAGAAACGTGCGTACGCCAGCCATGGAGTTGGCGTGGGGCTGCGCACATTTCCACGTTCAGTTCCGTTTTGATACATACAGAGTTTTGCGTGGAAAATGGCGTACGCAAGGCTTTTGTGCGTACACACCATTGATACATGAGGCCCCAGAACTATTTCTAACCATGAGAGGCTGATTACAGAACATGTTCCCACCACTTGGTGGCGCTAATGCACCACTCAGATGTTTAACCAGGTTTTTAATAACCTCAGTCAGCTTCTAGCATGAAGCAAAAGTTAGAGAAATGTTTAAAACAAAGTTTATGACCTTGAATTGATCCAGTTTTTGTGTCTCTGACATCCAGTAAAACTAATTCTGTCCGCTTCAATCATTTAGTTCATATTTCAGTTTGAACCTGCATCCTGTTGATCAGCTCACATCTTTGATTCTTTATTCAGATTGGAGGGCTCTAGGTTGTCAGAGATCAGCTGTTCTTCTCTGGTCTCAGCTCTGAAGTCCAACCCCTCCCATCTGACACAACTGGACCTGAGTCACAACAACCTGCAGGTTCCAGATGTTCAGCAGCTGTTGGATCTTGTGAAGAGTCCAGACTACAAACTACAGACTCTGGGGTCAGTAGATGTTCTTTGAAAGTTTTCAATTACAATATTTCTGATGATGTAGGAACAAAATCAACCACCAGGTGTCCTTCAACACAACATCATGGTGTCGTAACTTGTAACGTGATGGTGGTGTGTAGGAGGAGAGCTAGCTTAGCATTAGCAACTCGTGCTCCGGCGTAGCTTGGAAAATAGCGAAGGAACGTTGATTCTCACTGGTACTTTACTAAATTACTTAGAAAACCATGCAATGCCAGGTCTCCACGGCGCTAAGTCTAATATTCATACATGAATATATTTATAGTCCGTATATCCGTCACCACTCGTTACTGAGGTTGAGCAGGGCAGCTAACGTGTACACATGGTCCAGCTCCCAGCTACTCAGTGCTGACTTCTATGGTGAGTCATGACATATCAAATTAAGGAGGTGCCCTCATGTGGCATTGGGAAGGTACTACAACCGCAGTATACATACCGATTACCGACTGTTACATGCTCTACCGTGAACATCATGATGTGACTCTTTTCTATCAGGCTGGAATTTATAGCAGGATTATTGTGGACAATATGATCTGACACAGCCCTGGTCCAGACTGCTGAAGTCCACTCATCACATCTGTCCTTTGTTTCATCCAGATGTGTTCAGTGACAGCCTCCATGTTTCTTAGTCAGCTGATGTTTGAGAACCAGATGAGATGTTCATCAGCACACAGAGTTTGTGTGTTGAAATGGAGCAGCAGTTGACATGTAACAGCAGGAAATCCATCCCTCCAGTGTTTGTGCAGTAATGAAGCTTCATGACTCTCAGCACTTTGTTTCCTCTGTGGACTTGAGTGAAAGCTGCAGAGGAAACACACTTGATGCTGAAAGTCTCTGCAGGTGTGTGAGCTTCACTCCAACACGTGAACATGAAGCTCCACAGCTGCTCTGAACAGGACTGAAGTCCTGCTGCTCTTTCTACTGGATGATGCTGCATGACTGACTGACAGCTGATGGAGAGAGGCTGCAGACAGGAAGTTAGCTCCTCTCTCACTCTCTCTTCTCTCTGCAGGTGGGACACCTGATGATCTTAGTGGAGGAAAGAAGATCTGAGTTCTGATGATCCACAGAGGTTGAAGCAGCAGCAGTTGTTTGATAAGAAACTGATGATGATGAACTTTGATCTTTTTATATTTACCAGTATATTATCTATGACAGGTTGATGACTGCTTCTGTGTTGTATTTACTTTGAACCAATCAAGATAAAGTCATGGCTAGAAGTTTCATCACTAAGTAATAAGTTCTCTACTTCCACTAACGTGAGCTCTCTTAGTTAAATATAGACATGTGTGGTATCCACAGAAACGTGAGACTCTTGGCTAAATTTCTACAATCACCAAACAGCTAAAACTACAAGCAGTTGAATCAGGAAGTAAACAAAGTGCACTAAATGACGTGACGATACACTCGGTCTCAGCTGTTCATCCCACCGCTCATACACAACCAGCATGTCTGCTGAAAGCAGAGATCTCACAGATTCACAACTAGAAGTTTCATCACTAAATAAGTAGTCCTGAGTAAGATCTGACTAAGTAAATCATGTCAAAACAATAATAAAGTGTTTGTAATATAATAATAAGTGAAGTGATATGTGTTGTCATCATTTCATGCACACACAATGACGACAGTTGTCGTCTGCATTGAACCATCACACACGTGAGATCTAACCAGTGGAGCAGCGGGCAGCTCTTTAGGCACCCAGGGACCAAGTGGGGATTAGGTGTCCTGCTCAAGGACACCACAACATAGAGGGGAATCAAACCTGTGACTTTCTGGTCCTAAGACAACTGTCCTACCACTGCTCCACTGTCACCCCCACATAATAATATAATATTATAAAGAATATAAAAATGTGAAAATGTCAGAAAGCTGTGTGAGCTACAGATGTAGCAACAGAGGAGAAAAGGGAAAACATGTCTCCTTTCACCAGTCAGCACATTTCATCTTATTTACCTCCATGTCATTCAGTGTGTGTCACATGTCTTCGTCTCCTTCCAGTTGGTGACTGGTGGGACTGACGTGAACGTGTTGATGTTAGTTTGATTCTACTGGATCTAAGGATTTGAATGTGGCTCATCTGTGCAGTTCAGCCTCTCCAAACCAGAGTTATAGCCCCGCGTAAAGCTGGTGGACACACAAGAGGCTAAAACTTTCTGCACACATTCAGTCCATGAAGCACGAATGCAGAGCTGCAGCGCAAAGTTAGGAGGGTTTTTCAGGAGAAATGTCATCAAATCAAAGTTTTACTCATCAGAGGAAGTGTTTGAGCTCATTTATAAAGTGTGTAGGAGCGTGAACAGCTCTGTGTGTTGTAATGTCCCTCAGTGCCTCACTTCAGAGAAAACAACAACAAAAACACAGTTTTAAAGAAGGAGCACAATTAGTGCCATCAACATGTTACAGCCTAATGCAGATGTGTAAATATGATGTGAAGGTTTATTAGATTTGACTCTAATGTGAGTTTGAGTCAATTTGCTGCAGTTGGAGTCAAACATGATCATTTCTTATTGTTTTATTTGAATGGAGTAATAAATAAATAAATGTGTAGTGAATTAAAAACACTAAAGACATAAAAGGTAAATGAAGTTGATTAATTGATGAATTTTAAAAGATAAAAAGCCTCAACTTTCACAGATGTTCCAAACTGTGCTGAAATGTGCCGTCCTGTGCCAAACAGCAAAACTCCGAGCTATTTCTTTACTAAAACATCTGTAAGTTGCTCTAGTTGATTTCAGCTGCATGAATCTTTGCACAGGTAATGTCCACATGTGGATTTGTGGTTTCCAAGAGTTTGAACATTCTTCATCATATTTTCAAAGGAGTTATTTACTCTGTAAATAAAATAAACTTCAGGCGAGGGAATAAAAACTCGTTTTTTTCTCTGTTCATCCTCATTTTGTGTGAAACATCAGCAGCTGTTGTGATGCTCACACTTCTGATGACATCTCCCAGATGTTCTCTTCATTTTGACACCAAGATCATTGAAGCAGAGTTTGTAGTTGCTGAGAAACACTCCATCTTATTTGTGCACGTTGTTTTCCAGCAGGGACTTCATGGAAACCCCTCGGGGCTTGAGAGGCTGCGGTTGTGGTAAATAATCTCACTGCTAATCTCATTTAATCTGTCTCACAGCAAGCACACTGAACCTGTGAACAGAAAGGAGAGAAAACAGTGAAGGCAGATGTTTGCAGATGTTCCTGCATGTAGTTTGTGAGTGTATCCAGCAGGTGGCAGCACTGAGCTGTAAATGAGCTCCAGAGCAGATGTGAAGGCAGAAAGTGAAGCAGCCATTAGTTAGTTGTTGTGTGAACATGTTTCACACACAACACACAGGAGGTGTGGAGAGAGGAGAGCATCATCACAGCAACACGTTGCTGCTTTCAAAGCAACATCACAGCAACACGTTGCTGCTTTCAAAGCAACACTTGTGTTTGTGCTGCAACAACAACTATTAGTCATGAAAGAAGCTAAATGAAAGAGTGTGAGCTGCTGAACCATCTGACCCAGGGGTCGGACACCTCTGTGGACTGAACAACACAAAGTTTATATTTGAATTTATTCATGTTTCATGAACATGTTAGAGCAGAGAAATAAAAAATAAAGAAGCAGTTATAAAAGTGTGACAGATAAAATCAAGAATATGTACAGACTAATATGGAAAACACTTGAACTGGGAGCAGCCAAACCCCTCCCTCTGAGAGGAGAGGGACTCAGGTGCAGCTTGACTGTTTCCAGCTTTAATAAACTTTAGATTCTAACTCCACCTGTGGAAGAAGAAGAAGAACTCCACCTGTGGAAGAAGAAGAACTCCACCTGTGGAAGAAGAAGAATAACCACCTGTGGAAGAAGAAGAAGAAGAAGAACTCCACCTGTGGAAGAAGAAGAAGAAGAAGAACTCCACCTGTGGTGTGTGAGTCTCACTGTGTTTCATTCATTTGAACCAACGTCTCAATCGACCTGTTCAAACATCATGAGTGTTGATTTTTACCACTAATCTTTCAGCCATCAGGCTACAGGTTAGATATTAACTGTTTGTTCCAAACCACCAACATCACAATGAAGTGACTGAACTTCTACACACCTCAGATCATGAAGATGACAGAAAATCTTTCCATCCAGCCTGAGATCACGATTCATCTCAAGGTTCACCCAAAAACTGCTACAACTCCATCATGGTTTTTATTTAATTTAATTTTTTACTTTATTGGACTATTGAACATACAGAACAAATGAACACATGAACAGAACAACAAATTACAATGATACATATAAACATGTAAAAATATATTCTGTCATACCTCCTAAGGTCCACATATATTTAAACAAATTATCATATTATTCATCATAAATTTAAATGTAGGTAACATTATCAGAAAGTTAGCAAATAATATGGTACAAGTAAATAAAAAAACAACTATTTATCTAACATTCTACATAATTACTATAATAATGTGTCAGAGGGCTATATTATCGGAGTGAGGTGATCAGAACTGTTTTACTTGTGGTTTTTATCACTGTCTAATGAAAGTTTTAACATCTGGAGTTCTTGTTTGAATACAGACCATAATGATTTAGACTTACCATTTCTTTATTTCTGTATATAGAAGTTTAATATTATGATAATGTTATTAACAAAGTATTCATCTTTTTTATTTTCAGATACACATCCATATAAGATATTCTGAAGAGAGCAGGAGTCGATGTTCATGGATTTGATGGTCATAAGATCATGAAGGGATTTCCATAACGTGTTCACAGAATGACAGAAATAAAATAAATGTTCTGTTGTTTCAGGTTCATTACATATATAACATTTATCACATTCAAATTTAAATCTATTTCTGATTAACTTGTTTGAAGGATAAATATTATTTAGAGTTTTGAAATGTAATTCTTTATATTTAGGTGGAAGAGGGGAACCCTGATATTTTGTCATTATTTTTATTCTTTCCTTCTTATCATAAAACTCATGAAACTTTCTTCTTACCTGACCAGTATATATTGTTTTTATTAAATGTTGTCTTAAAAAATTGTTGTTGCATTTATTGTGTGTTAAATTTAGTCCATTGAGATTGATGCTCATTAAACTAATTGTTGGTTTAGTTTCATAATTATTCTTTATTAACGGAACAAATGCAATTGGTATATATTTTATTACTTTGTCTCTTTTTGGTACAGATTAGATTATATTTTTAATGAATTTTTCATATTCATATAGATTTCCCTTTTCATCCATTAGATGAGTGAGTGACCATATTTGCTTCTCCATCCATGTTTCCATGAACACAGACTTCCTTCTGTGTAAAATGACTGTTGTTCCAAAAAGGAACATTATGAGGACTGAAGTTATGTTTGTGCTATTTTCCAGTTTAATAACAGCTGTTGGCGAAAAGCAGATAATTTAACAGGTAATTTAGGAAAGTCAAAGTCACATCTGAACAGGAAGTCATTACCTCCAACTTTACTAAAAACCAAAGTGGGGACAGCAAACCAAACCTCATGAGCATTTTTCAAAAATGATTGAAGCCATTCATTATTTCTAAATCTATTGCTTTAATCCCACCATATTCATATTTTTAATTGTAACTCCTTTTTTATATAATGTTTATTTCTCCAAATGAAGTTAAATTTCCTTAATACTTTTTGGAGGTATGGCTCTGGAGGATGCAGGGTAAACCAGTCTTGATAATCTCCATTTTGGTTAGTAGTGTCCTACCAGAAAGAGTTAAGTCTCTTTGTAACCAGTTATTTAATATCACTTTACATTTAGTAATATTATTGTCAACATTCGGATTGACACAATTACTTGCGGTTTTTGTGACCCAAATGCCCAGGTGTCAAACCTCCAGTTTGACCAGTATGTTGTAAAAAGATGATTGAGAACAATCATGAATACTCATTAATTCACACTTTTCCAAATTTAACTTTAATCCTGATGCTTTAGAGAATGTTTCTACTGTTTGGATAGCCAGTGGAATCTGATCTTTATTTTTTAGAAACAGAGTTGTATCATCTCAGTTTCAGATTCAGTTTATTATCGCCATTGTCAATGAACAGGATTCACAGACTAGGAATTTGCTTCGGCATAACGCTGCATAAAATATAAAAACATAAGACACAAAAAACATAAACCATAAAACATCAATACAATCAATACAATATTCAGTGAACAAAAACTACTAAGAAACAGCGCAATTAGAGTGGTGCAATCAAAATACAGTGATACAGTGATTCCCAATCAAAATACAAAGAACAAATACAAAATACAGCGACCAAGGCAAGTTATGAGGTAGCATGGTTATGAGTGTTCAAGAGTCTGACAGCAGAGGGGAAGAAACTGTTTTTATGGCGGGAGGTTCTGGTCCCAATTGACCGAAGCCTCCTGCCTGAGGGGAGTGGTTCGAACAGACCGTATGCAGGGTGAGAAGGGTCAGCTGTGATCCGACCTGCTCGCCTCACAGTCCTGGAGACGTACAGGTCATGGAGAGATGGGAGACTACAGCCGATTACCTTCTCAGCAGAGCGCACAATGCGCTGCAGTCTGTGTCTGTCCCTGACAGTGGCCCCGGCGTACCACACTGTGATGGACGCGCTGAGAATGGACTCGATGATGGCCGTGTAGAACTGCACCATCAGCTTGGCCGGCAGCTTGGCCTTCCTCAGCTGTCGCAGGAAGTACATCCTCTGCTGAGCCTTTTTGATGAGGGAGCTGATGGTTGGCTCCCACTTGAGGTCCTGGGTGATGGTGGTGCCGAGGAACCGGTAGCAGTCCCCAATGATGATGGGGGTGTTGTTAAAGGTGATGGGGGGCAGAGGGGCTCTGTCTTTCCTGAAGTCCACAATCATCTCCACTGTCTTCTGGGCGTTGAGCTCCAGGTTGTTGTTGCTGCACCAGGTCACCAGCCGGCCCACCTCTCTCCTGTACGCAGACTCATCATCATCCGAGATGAGCCCGATGAGGGTGGTGTCGTCCGCAAACTTAATAAGTTTTACGGAGTCATGGCTGGAGGTGCAGCAGTTGGTGTACAGGGAGAAGAGCAGAGGGGAAAGAACACATCCTTGTGGTGAACCTGTGCTTATGGTCTGAGTGTCCGAGACAGCTTTCCCCAGCCGCACGCGCTGACTCCGGTCTGTCAGGAAGTCAGTGATCCACCTGCAGGTGGCGTCAGGTACACCGAGCAGAGAAAGCTTGTCTTGGAGCAAAGCAGGAAGGATGGTGTTGAATGCAGAGCTGAAGTCCACAAACAGGATCCTAGCATAGGTTCCTGGGGAGTCCAGATGCTGCAGGATGGAGTGGAGGGCCAGGTTTATGGCGTCATCTACAGACCTGTTAGCTCTGTAGGCGAACTGCAGAGGGTCAAGGAGGGGATTGCTGATAGACTTGAGGTGGGATAAAACCAGACGTTCAAAGGTTTTCATGACTACAGATGTGAGAGCCACAGGTCTGTAGTCGTTCAGTCCTGTGATGCGTGGCTTCTTGGGGACAGGGACGATGATGGAGGACTTGAAACAGGCTGGTACATGACATGACTCCAGGGAAGAGTTGAAGATTCCTGTAAATACAGGTGCTAACTCATTAGCACACTTCCTCAGGGTGGAGGGAGTCACCTGATCTGGGCCTGCAGATTTGTGTGTGTTCAACCCTTTGAAAAGCCTGTTCACCTCCCCCTCTGTAGCTGTGAAAGCAGGGGGTGGGGGGATCTCCAAGGTGGTTAAACACTGAGTGGTGTGGGGGGTAGAGGAATGTGAGTCCTTTGTTTCAAAGCGTGAATAGAAGTTGTTGAGGTCGTTAGCCAGTTTGATGTCATCTGTGGAGTGAGGCGATCTGGGCTTATAATTTGTGATCTCTTTCAAGCCCCTCCAAACTGTGGCAGAGTCATTTGCAGAGAATTGCTCTTCCAGGCGTTTGTTGTACCTAGTTTTAGCCTTTGACACCTCCCTGCTAAATCCATACTTTGCATGTCTGTAGCCCTCTTTATCTCCCTCCCTGAAAGCAGCCTCCTTCTGCTGACGGAGCCGTCTGAGTTTGGATGTGAACCAGGGTTTATCATTATTAAAAATGACTCTGGTTCGTGATGGAATGATGCTATCTTCACAGAAATGTATATATGACGTCACAGTGTCCGTGTACTCATCTAAACTCTCTGTGGAGTCCTTGAACATATCCCAGTCCGTGGTTTCAAAACATGCACGCAGCTCCTCCTCCGCTTCACTGCTCCACTTCTTGGATGTTCTCACTGCAGGTTTTGAAAGTTTCAGTCTTTGTTTATATGCGGGAATCAGATGTACCATCACGTGATCAGACAGCCCCAGGGCTGCACGCGGGACTGCACGATAAGCTCCCCTCACTGTGGTGTAACAGTGATCCAGTGTGCTCCCCTCTCTGGTTGGGCATGTGACAAACTGTTTGTACTTTGGCAGTTCATTTCTCATATTTCCTTTGTTAAAATCCCCAAGGATTATAACTAGGGAGTCAGGGAAAGACTGCTCCATGCTCGTTATCTGATCTGCAAGAGCTCTCTCAGCCTCACGCACATCAGCGCTCGGTGGGATGTAAACAGCGGCCAGAATGAATGAGGAAAACTCACGTGGAGAGTAGAACGGTTTGCAGTTAATGATCAGATATTCCAGGGAAGGAGAGCAATGCTCAGAGATCACTGTCACATCAGAACACCAGGCATTGTTTATGTAGAAGCAGACTCCTCCGCCTTTCGTTTTACCTGAGAGTGAGCGCTCTCTGTCCGCGCGCAGCAGCTGGAAGCCAGCCAGCTGGAGCGCGGCGTCGGGGGTGTGTGCGTTCAGCCACGTCTCCGTGAAACACAGCACACAGGAGGAGGAAAAGTCACTGTTCCTTCTCATCAGCAGCGCTATCTCGTCCATTTTGTTGGGAAGTGAGCGGACATTTGAGAGGAATATTCCAGGTAGAGGCGAGCGGCTGCCCCGCTTCCGAAGTCTCACGAGAGCGCCTGCTCGCTTTCCTCTTCGACGACGTCTCACTGTTTTGGCCAAAAAGTGCACTGCTTCTGCTGCAGGCACCAAAAAAACTGGTGTAATATCCTCATGGATTATTGTTCTGATGTTTAGAAGCTCCTCACGGGTGTAGGAGTACGAAGACACAGGAATAACGCACAAAAACAGACAAAACAAAGCGCACCAAAATGCCAGGGCAACCGTGCGTGGCGCCATTTTGGATCTTTTTGGATCTGCTAGCTGACTTATAATAATATTCTGATTCATAATTTGTAAACCGTGAAGACTGGAGTTTCTTATAGAGACAGCCAAGAGCTCAGTAACGTGATGAACAGGAGAGGTGAAACACTGCATCCTTGTCTAATCCCTCTTTTTATTGTAAATCTGGGACTTGTTCCTTCTGCTTAGGGAACACAGCTGTTAACATCTGTATGCAGCATTTTGATTATGTTTAAAAACGTCTCACCAAATCCAAAATGTTTGAATGTTTAAAAAAATGAAAGGATGCTCCACTGAATCAAAAGCTTTCTGAAAATCCAGAAATAAGATCATCAGGAATTAAGTGGGCAAGGTGGATAGTAATAGGGGCTGCCTGGGGCAGGCAGGCCCCACTTACTTTATGTGAGCATCACTGGAGTTTCTACAGAGACTTTTTTTTTCCCTTTCTAGATGGCCTCCCTTCTCACCTTACAGCCATCCTCTCACACCGATATGTTTTTTTATAATAGAGAGAAAGAAAAGGAAAGACAAAAAGTAAGACAACAAAACACAACAATTATCCACAAAAAAAGCACAAGGCAAATACACCCGACCTCCGTCTGCAATCCTGCAGAGTACATGACAGTACATAGCAACACATGCATAAAGACTAATGACATCCATGACCCTGCAGCAGGTTTCCACAAATATACACATCATACCTACAAATATATATACAGTATACATACATATACATTCATATTCATTCATATACCCATCTACATATCTGCATATATCTACATATACATCCCTGCATCCATTTGCGTGTGGTTGTGAGCATGCATAAGTGAAAAAGTTTCCTCCAATAGAACATTCCATAGCAACCGTGAAGCATCAGAGATCCGCCCCCCCCAAGGCCCGAGGCAGGCAAAGGGGCAACCAGAGCCCAAGACCCCAAGAAGGACCCCGAGCCCAGAGTCCCCAGGGCCACCCGAACAGGACGAGCCACTCACCAACTCCCCAGATCCGACCAAGGGAAGAACCGGACGAACCCCACCAGCGACCACACACAATGACCCCCCGGGGTCAACCGCAACAAATTCACAGGCCCCCGCCGGAGCCCGCTGCACCGACGTAGCCCCAGGGCCGGTCACCGAGGCCCGGGCACCGGGGACGCCCACCCCTCAGGCCCAGACCCGACAGGACCAGAGGACCCGAGCCCCACCAGGCAGCCACCAGGCCGAGCCGACATACGCCCAAGCGCCCAACCCCAGATAGTGAGGGCCCCAAGCACGCCCGCAGGCAAAGGAACACCCACCAGGGGGCCACATGGCAGGAGCGCAACACTAAGTAGCCTCAGATGTATCAGAGATGGGGGAGTCCTAGTCCCAGCCTGACAAACATTCATACACAGACACACTAATTCAGACCCACCCTCATCCTCACCCTTACTCACACAAAGACAAGCAACAACGACACGTTCCATTCATAATCCCGATGCACACTCTATACCCCCCAGGTCCAAGACATGTACCTGCCCCCTACATGGGGCAGCCCACATCCAAACCCAGGAGGTAGGCCCATTCATTCTGGGGTGGAGAGCAGCAGACATCCAAGATTCGACCCAACCCACGCCCTGCCGACAGGACAGAACACCCGAGCCCTAGCAGCCCCAGAGGGAGCACACTGCCAGCCCAGGCCCCGAACCCCCCCATGGTCCAAGACAACACCCGACGGCCCGTCACCTTACCGGACCCTACCCCCAGAATAGCCGCCAGAGAACCAGGGGGTTAGAGAGAAAGGAAAAAAAAACTAGACCCCGACATACACACCCCGTCCCCAAATGTACTGTTGATGTGTGTTGTTCTAAAGTGCACTTAAAAAGGGAAAGAGAAGGAGCATAGGCTGGCATAATGCCAGTTTCCCCTCCACCCCAACTCAAACCCAGGCCCTTACTATCTAAGTCACTGGTTCTTAACCTGGGTTCGATCGAACCCCAGGGGTTCGATGAGCGGGTCTCAGGGGTTCGGTGGAGTCTCTGCCCCGGATGTAAAGACACACTTGTGTAAACACTGTTGTGACCGGTGTTGCCAAATAGAGTCCCACCCGCCCAAAGCACTCTCTATCCGCAAAAGTCAGAAGGAAAATCGCGGTGAACCGCCCAATCTGGCAACACACGATTCAGTGCAGTGATGCGGAAATATAACGCGCGCATGAAGTCAATGGCTGTACGTCGTGTGTTTACAAACTACGGTAAATATGTCGGGCAAAAAAAGAAAGTGGTTGGACATGGATTCACTTGTGTCACGGAACGGGATGGGAGTCAGCGTCCTATCTGCATGATATGCAACACGAAGTTGAGCAACTAGTCTGGCGCCGGCAAAATTGAAGGAACACTTCATGAAGATGCACAGAGACGGAGAATACAAGAACACAACGCCTGCTGAATAGCCTATATGCCACGGGTTTCCGTTCCAGCACCTCAGCAGTTATTACACAGATGGCGCACTTCCGGTTAGCGGGAAAGACACGAACATAAATGACTAAATACAATTAATAAAACATCAGCATACACACCAATAACAACTCTATACACATATAAAACCATATAAAATTATGGCGACGTTCCCCCTACGGATAGCCGCGATAAATGTTCGCCGAAACCCCCCGCGGAACAGCTGTTCCCACCGGTGGGCGGACACAACGGTACTCACGTGTAGTGCCGGTAGCGCGCGGCCGCTTCCCGTTTCGGCTCGTTGTTATGGTAGGCTACTAGGAGCTAACGCTGACAACAGCGGAGGTGGATGGGAACCGGAAGTGGCGGGTAGTTGTTGCATTTTGCCGGAAGTACGTCACCCCCCCACCCCGTGGCATATAGGCTATTCAAGGTGAACGAGCCAGATATGATGTTGTTTCTATGCTAATTTTAGCTTTTTAAGCTAATTCCACATTTAATGCTCTTATTAAAAAAATGTCATCCTAATTCAGCAAAAATGTGCTCTCTCAACTTCATTCTGGTGATGCTTCTTTCTGCTATTTTAGCTACTTTTCAGCTGAATCTTTTTTCTAATTTTAGATTTTCTTCAGATAATTTCCACATTTTTGTGCTCATTTCTGCTTCTTTCAGCCTAATTGGGCAAATATATTCTTTTTGCTTTCTTCTGCTAATTTAAGCTTATTCTACCTTTTCAGCAACATGTTTTAGTACTCTTTTTCTGGTTTAAGGTCAATTAAAAATTTTGTGGTAATTTCTGACACTTTCAACCTAATAATTACCTTTTTTTGTTCATTTCAAGGTGCAACGAGCCAGATATGATGAAAGGGCCACTCTGCCTGCTCTTGGATTTGTACCTGTTAGCAAACCGATCCTCGCAGCATCGTACGAAGTTGCTTATTTGATCGCAAAGCAGGGTAAGCCACACTCCATTGGTGAATCTCTCATAAAACCAGCTGCATTAAAGATGGCAAATCTGCTACTCGGAACAGCAGCTGAAGATAAATTATCCCAAATTCCTCTTTGATGATTAAAAATTGTACAAAAATATTTTTGGGGGATGAAACTCTTATTGGGCCAGAATAAAGTTGTTGTGAGTTCATGCACTGTGTTGCTTTTGTTCTTTGAGCAAGGTGATGTAGAATTTGGAAAAAAAATCATATTTTATATATTAAAAAAGAGGGGTTCGGTGAGTGGCCATATGAAACTTGAGGGTTCGGTAGCTCAAAAAAGGTTAAGAACCACTGGTCTAAGTGCATAATTGTGAGTGAGCACAGGCACGGTAGGCGAGAATGGTGTAATCTCGCCACCCATAACCATAGTGGTCACCCCAATTTCCTATATGTGAATTTTATGAGGCTATATATGAATTAATGTCTAAGGTGTATAATAAAATTGAGTCCCAGGTGGTTCTGAACAACAGAGATGTAAAAACGTTGCAGCACACCTGAGCCTCAAATCCCTATATGTATTCATTTGAAATGAAGAGGGCGGAGGCGCGTGGTGAGGGATTGGGAGAAAATAACTGCAGGAACAATGCTCCCGCAGCGAGTCAGCTCCCCCGCTGACCCTGCATACCCCCCCAGTTCGCCAACGTCCACCCAAGGATCGAGGCCAAACACCTCTTTGACCGCCAGGCCCATTGAGCCCCAGACCAGAGAGGGACACGGCCACGAGGGCCGCCAGCAGCAGGACCAACAGCCCACACCCACCAGGGCCGCCAAGACCCCTGCCAACTGCAGTCAGCCCGCCGCCCAGGAGGACACAAAATCCCACAAGGACGACACGGCCAAGAGCGCCCGCCCAACCGCCGACAGAGCCAGGAAGTATCGGGAGCGGGCCCCCACCATATTAAGAGGTCCGTCCACCGACCATGCATGGTCCCAGACCATCATCAAGGACATCCACCCAATCCCCACCCCAGAAGAAATACTACATCCACCCTTCATACTAACAACTTTCAGAACACATGACACACTAGATACCCAGGCTGGGACAACCTGCCCCCTCCCATGGCCACCAGTCACGCCCCCAAACACCCAACCCCCCAGCGCATGAACCCCCAACCCACCAGCGAGCCGAGGGCCCCCCGGCCAGAGCCGGGCACCAGAGCGCAAGCCAGCCCATAGCCCGGCGACCCGCCCGCCAGAGCCCAGATCCCCCACCCCCACCAGGCCCAAGCCCGGGGACGACACGCCCCCAGAATCCCAAGCCCCCGGCGCCCACCCCGAAACCACCCCAGCACAGGCGGATCACCGATCAGTGACCCATGACCGTCGCCACAGACCCCCCCAGGGTCCGCATGCTGCCCCCAGCAGACATCCCCCAGAACCCCCCGGTCCTCTCCAGGTTGAAGGCAGGGTCCTCCCCGCCCAAACAGCCCCACCTCCCGGCGCCCAAACCCCGACCTCCCCCCACACCAGCCACAATGCCCCACAAGGGCAGATCCCAGACCCCCACCCTCACTACGTAACGGAGCCGATCAAAGAATGCCAGATAGATTGATCCGATGTGTCGGCAGATGCTGTTTCAAGACTAATATGATCTAACAGAAGATTTTTATACTGATTAATGCTAAGATTATTTTTATTTTTCCAATTCATGAGTATGGTTTTCTTTGCGATGCATAAGGCAGTGAAAATCATGCGGTATATATGTTTTTCTAGTATTACATCTTCAAAGATAGCCAGTAAACAAACAGATGGAGAGAGCACAATATTACATTTCAAACATTTAGACAAGTCTTCACAGACCTGGACTCAGAACCTCTGAACAGGTGGACAGAACCAGAGTGCATGGATATAATCATCAGGTATATTGCCTGTGCACTGTGAGCAAATGTTAGGTGATGTAAATCCCATCTTAAACATTTGCTGACCTGTATAATGTACTGTACTCTATAGAGAACCTTATATTGTATTAATTGTAAATTGGAGATTCTAGTCAATTTAAATGTATTTAAGCATACTTGAGACCAGGTTTTTTGTTCAAAGTTGTTTGATAAATCTGACTCCCATTTTTCAACAGGTAGTGTTATCGAGTCATCGATTCTAGACAATTTTTTGTATATTTTAGATAATAATTTGTGTGTGCTACAACGGTTTTACATCTCTGTTGTTCAGAACCACCTGGGACTCAATTTTATATACACTTTAAACATTCATTCATAAACATCCTCATAAAAGTCACATATAGGGAATGGAATGAGCACTATGGTTATGGGTGGCGGGATGACATCAATCTCGCCCCCATGCCTGTGCTCACTCAACATTATGCATTTAGACAATAAGGGCCTGGGTTAGAGTTGGAGTGGAGGGGAAACTGGTACAATGCCAGCCTTTGCTCCTTCTCTTTCCTTTTTAAGTACACTTTAGAACAACACTCACCAACAATACATTTGGGGACGGGGGTGTGTGTGTCGGGGTCTTGATTTGTTAATTTCAATTTTATTTATTTATGTATTTATTTATATATATATATTATTTATTTATTTTTCTCTTACCCCCCTGGTTGCCTGGCGGACATTCTGGGGGTGGGCCGTCAGGGGTTGTGCTGGGGTGTGGGGGGGTTCGGGGCCTGCGGGTTTGCCGTGGGCGGGGCTGGCAGTGCGCTCCCCCTGGGGCTGCTTGGACTCGGGTGTCCTGTCCTGTCCTGTCGGCAGGGCGCGGGGTGGGCCGGATCTTGGATGTCTGCTGCTCTCCACCCCAGAATGAATGGGCCTACCTCCTGGGTTTGGATGTGGGCTGCCCCATGTAGGGGGCGGGTACATGTCCTGGACCTAGGGGGTATAGACTGTCACGAACCCAAAATGACTGGACCAAAATCACCACAAAAGTTTAGACAATTAAATCAAAGTTTTTATTTTCTTTGTTCTGCTCTGATTGGCTCTGGTGTCGATCAGGGACCACTGGCTGGAACGAGTCGTCTCACAGATGGATGGGTTTTCCGAGCGGGGAGAAACTCCAGCTGATCAGGTCCAGCGGGGAGAAACTCCAGCTGATCAGGTCCACTGCGGGGAGGGGCTGATGCCGGTGAAGGAAAACAGCCGGCCGCAGCGAGGCGTGACGTAATCCAGCAGATGAAGGAACACACCAGGACGCAGGAGAGCAGATGATCCAAATAGGGGCAGGCGATGAGACGAAGTCAGGCGATCCAGGGTCAGTCACATTAATCCAGCAAACGACAGTCCGAGAGGGAGAAGGCAGAGGCAGGTGTGCAGGCAGGCGAGACGTCAGAACCAGGAAATCAATGAGGCGAGGATACATGAAACAGGAAGAGGGACAGAAACGGGCGCGGGATAACTACTTGCTGTGAACAGTTTTCGACTATCTGGCAAATACCTGGTGTGAGAGTCTGACTTATAAAGGGTGTAGCAGCAGGTGCAGCTGATTTGAAACTAATCAGCGCAGCAGTGAGGAGCGCAGCAGTGAGGA
>JBBPBX010000521.1:0-20581 GCA_038048925.1 Garcialebias charrua
TATGTTTAATTGCTCGCCTTGCTCCAATGATTATGCCTCTGTGCTAGATATTATAGTCCACGCTATAAAGCTAAAACTTTGACCTGATTATAGCAGAGGAGGATAGTCAGGAGACAATGTTCAGCACGAAAATATATGTAAAACTTAAAAAAGAAAAATATTTTAAGTATGACAAATAAAATCTGAACTTCTTTTCTATTGATCACAACCAGTTTTACTTTGTACAAATCATGAACATTGTTATAAACATAAAGAAAACAGTGCACACAACTTTTATTTGACATGTCACTCCTCCTCCAATAACTGTGCTCAGTTTGAAGCCATTAATGAAAGGCAGTCTAGAGTCTGGCACACAGACCCACTCACTCCGTTCTGGTCCGTTTTGAATTGAAGGACATGGAAGAAATAGACTGAGTGAAACAACTTAGACAATTAAAATCACATCACAAAACATGCATTTTCAAAAACAAAAAGAAGAGAGCCAAGTTCAGAGATGAAAAGGATTTGTTATCTTTCCACAGTCTTCACCTGATGGGTTCATTCCTTAGATTCCACAGAGAGGCAAGATCACCTCTTAGCAGAGGCTCGTTTGGCATGATTGACATTATTCGCTACCATTAGCCACTAGTATGCAGTTGCCCTTTGACCCTCAAGCAACATAGCAGCCTAGGACCTCAGCTCAATCAACAATTATGGTACGTCCACACCTAACAGCGTTTCAACGGCAGGAGCGTCCAGTTTACATGCAAAGTCAATGGGGGACGCGCCTCCAGCCGCGTCTTGGCGTCGGGCGTCACGTCACGTGCGTGTTGAGCGTGCTGGAAAGCATTTTCCGTGCACCTGAACCCGCGTCAGCCTCCAAAGCACGCCTTGAACATGTTGATGATTTTGCCGTTCAAACATTCAAACGCCGTTCAACTCTCCCTGATTGGTTGATCGGGGAGAGTCGGGGGGAGAAGAGTCCCTATGTGACGCGGAAACGAGGGGACGGGTATTGCGCAACTATGTGACGTATTGTTTGTGGGACACAGAAAAAACCCGCGGAGTCATGGACTATGGAAGAGAAACTCATTGTAGCTGTGTGTTCGCGACAAGTCCTTCACGACCAGTCAAGTCTGCTCCACAGAGACAGAAATAAAAAGCTCCTTGCCTGGCGGAGTGCAGTGAGGAACTCGGTATACCGGTAAGCTCCTCCCACACACCCCGCCGCCACACCGCCGCAGTTTCGCGTTGGTCTGGACACCACTGTGGGTCCAGTGCGTCCACTTGCGTGCGTGATGAGCTTTTTTGAAGTTTAAACGCTGTTAGGTGTGGACGTACCATTAGACGTGAGTCAATGGTGGCCATATCTCTAGGGTCAGCGATCATCCTCTGGTCTAAGCCCAGCTTGGATTAGCCAAGAACTTCACCACACAAAGTATGCACTCAGGTGTACTGGGCTGTGAATTTTTCATCCACAGCCATTTGATATTAATAAAAGCAGAAACGCTTCATTTTCCTTTGAATGACAAGCAGGTTTTTCAGCCAAAAAGTTCCTGCCTTGGCCTCATCAAACTGACGTAAGTGTGAATCAAGCAGTACAAGCCAGAGGCCAAGCAGAGTGAGTGTACCCTGTGCAGGAGTGATTTGATTGAGAATTTGATCCAGGAGCTGAAAGCTTGTTTACTCTCCACTGTGCATGCTCTGTGGCAGTGCTGAGACATTTATACACAAATGATGACAGTGCACAGTTGAATGAGTGATACCGCAATGAGCAGAAGTCAGCCACACAACCAGAAATGTTGTATATTTTAAAACTTTTATTTTAATTGGAAGTCATATGGCTGATGTGAATTTAGCTTAACTGTCACAATATAGTGCAGTATTTTAGGAAGTGCATACTGACTGGCTCCACCTGTGCCATACTTCCCTTGCTGTAACAAAACACCCTCACACAAACATGTTCACAGCACAGCAGTGTACGTCCACATTAAAAGGGGCCAGTGGTGTAAAAATGAAGAACACCTGAGTTACATTACGTTTGCAATGAGCTGAACTGTGACCCTCTCATATTGAGCAGCTGGTGTGAAACAAGGGCTAACAACATCTACACCAACATTTGCCTTCAATCCCACCCCCAGCCCCCTCTGAAAGCCCTCACCTTCAAAACGAGTGCAGTCTCAATGAGGCGAGGAAAGGAGAACTGGAGTTGGGGCGCTTTAAATGGGTACCGGTGAAGGTTTTTGGTTCAAATCAAACAATAGCTGGAGGTTTGATGCAACCATGCAATCAGTCCAAATGTAATTAGTTTCTCACAATGCTGCATGTGTGTATGACAGGAAAATAGAAAATCGCTCCAGGTAAAAGCTTGCAGAAGAACGACTTTCTTCTGACATGTGATATCAATTTGCTCTTGTCTGTCAGTAAAGTGAGTCATTGTTTAACTTCCTCTCCAACACCAAAAACCCATCGTCTCTCTCTGCGGGATGAGGAATGTGAGGATGTTGAAAGATGAGTTCTACTGTTGGTAATAATCCTTTTTCCTTTGTTAGACTGCACCAACACATTGGTTTTATACAATTTATATACACACCGATGACAACTAGAAGACGTGGAAAGTAACATTGAGGAAAAAACTAAATTATAGGTCATACTGAACAATGAATTTAACAAAACACTCTACAGTATATTTAATCAAATATAAGAAATCTGCTTTTACATTTGTCTTCACACCAAAACCTCTCTGTTTAAGGGACTGAAGAAGTTTACTCAACTAAAACAATTAATTACTATTTAAACTCATACATGTGTTCTTTAACTTAGCCATAATATTTTTTTGCCATTTAAAAACAATTCAGATCAATTACAGTTATTTGAAGAAGTATTAGTTTATACATTGAAATCATTCACATTTTGTATTGCAGAAATGTATCCAATGAACTATGCATGCTGTTTAACTTGAACTTGCCCATTACATAAAGAAGTTAAATAAATACTTTTTTTTTTCAGACCTAAATTACACTGAATGAAGGCCTCACATAGCTCTGTACAACCTGCATAACTTAATAGAACATGCTGGATTTTAGTCAATTCCAAAAAGTTCCTACAGTGGCATGCTCACCAAAAATGTCTCCTCCTGTACCAAAATTGTGTGAATAGTTTTTTTTCTGAAAGGAACAGACAAAGAAGAAATAATGAATCTAGTTAAAAAAAAAAAACAGACAAGAGATCTAAAGACTGGGCAGAGATGTATATGATGTTTGTGAAAGTTATAATGAGTCATGTTATTGTCCCTTTTACATATATATGTAATTTGTCTTTTTTGACAGGAACATTCTCAGACAGAATGAAAGTAGCTAAGGTTGTTCCACTCTTTAAAAATGGTGATAAATGTGCTTTTAATAATTACAGACCAGTTTCCTTGTTGCCACAGTTCTCAAAAATTTTAGAAAAATTATTGGTTACCAGATTAGACAAATTTGTTGATGGGCAGATATTTTAAGTGATAGTCAGTATGGGTTTAGAGCAAAGAGTTCTACATCTATGGCTCTCATGGAGTTTATGGAACAAACAACTACAGCTGTTGATAAAAACAATATGGTGTAAGTGTATTTGTTGATTTAAAAAAGGCTATCGATACATTAGATCACACCATTCTCCTTAAGAAATTGAATGTCTATGGTATTAGAGGACCAGCGCTGCAATGGGTACATAGTTATTTGAAAGATAGGAAGCAGTTTGTACAGATAGATGATGTAAGATCTGATTTTTGTAATATCCATTGCAGAGTTCCACAAGGCTCTGTACTTGGACCTAAGTTGTTTTTTTTATATGTCAATGATTTGGTTAATGTGTCGGGAATCCTTAGATGTATCCTCTTTGCGGATGATACTACTTTCTTTTGTTTGGGTGAGGATATGAAACAGATGTTGGAATTGATGAAAAAGGAGTTTGTCAAAATACAGACTTGGTTTAAACTAAATAAATTATCATTAAATTTGGAAAAAACTTATATGATATTTGGTAATAAAAAGAAAACTGCAGATGTTTCATTTACAATTAAGGGTGGTGAGATCTGTAGAATGAGTGAGGTCAAGTTCTTGGGTGTTGTCATTGATGACAAAATAACTTGGAAAAAACATATAGATTCTGTAAAAATTAAAATATGTAAATCCATTGCTGTACTATATAAAGTCAAGGACCTATTGAATGGCAAAGCGTTGTATTTGTTGTATAACACAATCATTGTTCCACATTTAATTTATTGTATTGATGTTTGGGGGAAAGCATGTAAAACTATTACAAAACCTATTTTTATTTTACAGAAAAGAGCCGTAAGGATTATTGCAAGAAAACTTTACTGTCATCCATCTAGTATATTATTTTTTCAGTTGAAATTACTGAAGTTCCATGATTTAGTAGATTACCATATTTTAATGGTGATGTATAAAGCTCATAATAATGCACTACCCTAAATCCATCCATCCATCCATCCATCCATCCATCTTCTTCCGCTTATCCGGGGTCGGGTCGCGGGGGTAGCAGCCTAAGTAGGGAGGCCCAGACTTCCCTCTCCCCAGCCACTTGGAGCAGCTCCTCCGGGGGAATCCCAAGGCGTTCCCAGGCCAGCCGAGAAACATAGTCCCTCCAGCGCGTCCTGGGTCTTCCTCTGGGTCTCCTCCCGGTGGGACATGCCCGGAACACCTCACCAGGGAGGCGTCCAGGAGGCATCCTAACCAGATGCCCGAGCCACCTCAACTGGCTCCTCTCGCACTACCCTTAAATATTCAGACACATTTTGTTAAAAGATCAAGCTGTTACAATCTAAAGGGAACTGATGTATTTGTAAAGACACAATACAATACAGAACTAGTTTGAAGGGACGGTCTACCTCAGTCCAGGGAGTTGGATTGTGGAACAACTTGGAGTGTGATGTGAAAAAGCTATGTCAATGTTTGTGTTCAAGAAAATGATCAAAAGTGAATTGTTGAAGAAATATATATGAAGTGGTTTAATGTGTAATGCGTTGAAATTGGTAAATTGAGATGAGTTATTCATTTTTTATTATTTATAGATAATTATTGTTTGAATTGATTGTTTTGAAAAGGGGCAGATATAATAAGATTTTTAATTCTTTCTGCCACCTTTCATTTTATATTTTATTTTCCATTTTATGAGATACATGTGTTTGTTATGTATTTATTTTAATAAAGTGAATAAAAAAAATAAAAAAAACAGTTCGATACCATACCATACCATCATACCACTTTATTTATAGAGCACTTAAACAGACACAAGGCCAACCAAAGTGCTGTACAATAGAAACAAACAAGCAAAGCAGACAGGAAAACAAAAAATATAATATAGATAGAAATAGCAACAGAAACTAACTAACATGGTGAACAGTGTATATTACAGAGAGGATCAAAACAAATCACATCGTGTTAAAGGCGAGAGAATAGAAGTGGGTTTTCAAGCGAGACTTAAATACTGTGAGTGAGGGAGCGCCAGGCAGGCTGGGGGTTCAACAGGTAGTTGAACACCTTGATGGTGATACAATGGTTTCTGGAGTCCACCCTCTCCCCCGTCGACTCCTCTGAGGCAGCTGTAGTCAAAATGGTTTAAAACATCAAAGCTATTGTTGTCAAATGATCAATCATTTGATGATCAAAGTCACCAAAGGATTATCGAGCATGAACTTTGATATTTTGAACCAATTTAATAATAATAATAATAATAATAATAATGAATTCAATTTATAACGCACTTTTCATTAGTGAAAATCTCAAAGTGCTACACACATTCATACACCGGTAGCGGCAGACTACCATGCAAGGTGCTTTCCAGTCCTACCGGGAGCAACTCGGGGTTAAGTGTCTTGCCCAAGGACACAACGACACTTGGTGTGGGGAACCGGGATTCGAACTGCCAACCTTCCGATCGGGGGACGACTGCCATTACCACCACGCCACGGCCGCCCCATTGACCATGGCTGCCTTAGAGGAGTCGACGAGGGAGAGGGTGGACTCCAGAAACCATCGTATCACCATCAAACTGGTTGGTCCACTATGTGAGTGTGGTACTTACGGGACTGAGTTTGTTGTGGCTCTTCAGGCGGATGAAGTCCTGTGGATGAAGAACAAAACATTTCAACAAAAAAAGAAACCATCCAGATGACCTGACTGAACTTTGTTGGGTTGACTAAGTTAAATCTGCAGTTTGGGGTTAGACCTCAGGCTGTGTCCTGTACAATGAAACCATGTCTGTTGGACAATAAGGCAACCACTGACAGCCCTCATCAGCTCCTTCTGGTTCTCAGGATGAAGTACGGCCGCTAATGAACTAACAATATTAGAAGCCTAACTTCAACTAGACATGTGGCTTTGTGGGATTACTACAATGTGGCAACATCACACTTCACCATGCTTTTCTCCTGTGTTTTAATGCTAATGTCAGTTTTCTCATAGGTTTTCCAGCGAACAAGAAAAGGCTAATGTAAGGAGTAGACCAAGTTAACATTGTCTAAAATGAGTCATTCAGAGATGTTTGTGTGAATCACACTTTTCTCTAGCTTCCTCTAAAAGTTGCCACTGTCCTGTCTCCTCTGGCAGGTCCGGAAATGTCGTGTCAGCTTTGTGATAGCCCCTTCAACTTCCTCTCACTCCTTAGAAACAAAAGCAGCTCCTCTCCCTGCGAGGACAGGGAACAGGAGGAAGCATGCAAATATTCTGCATTTTGTCTACTGTGTCAGTGCATGGAACATTGTTGTGTAAATTTGGACAAATTGTGGGCAAGTAGAGGACTTTTCTTAACCGTGTGGAGAGTCAGCCTCCACTCCATACTTTCTTTCTGTTGAAGGTTGATCACCTGAGAGGAAGCAGCTGCAGGTTGTGATTACAGTTGAGATGCCAAAATAACTTTTCCTCCTCCTCTGCGTACTCTCTCGTTCCATTTGTTCTTTAAAGCCACCCTCTTCCAACCTTTTCTTTCTTGAGTCTGAAAATAAATGCTTGTGAAAAGAAAACTACAGAAGTGCAAAAAAAAAAGAGAGAAAAAAGACTATAAACGAAAATAAATAAATAAAAATGCTGGAGTGTTGGCTGCATTTCTCAGGGGGACGAGGTGGGATAGAGGTAGGGCAGCCGACTCAGGACCCGAAAGTCTCAAGTTCGATCTCCAGCCATTCCCACATGTCGTGGTGTCTCTGGGCAAGACACTCAATCCCCAATTGCTCCCTTGGCTCTTACATAGCTGCCCACTGTTCCATCTGGGTGTATCCCAGGTGCAATGGGTTAAATGGAGAGAACAAATTTCGCCATTGTATGGGAACATACAATGATGACAACACATAGCACTTTACTTTTACTTATTTGACCACAACTTTTTTTTACCCACTACTTATGTGTGTGTGTGTGTGTGCACAAGAGCGCATGTGTGTGTGCGTGCTGAGATAGTCAATTCAGTTTATTTGTATAGTCAAGTCATCTTTATTTCTAGAGCACAGTTAAAACAGATAAACTGTTATCAAGGTGCTTTACAACAACATCAAAGAGATTAAAATTTTACAGAAACAGTAACACACACTAATGGTAAAACTATGAAATTAACAGCACTAAAAATATAATAAAAATGTATAAGAACAGCATTAAAATGAAAACACAGGACAAAATATACTAAGTCAGTTCACCCAGTATGAAACGCCAGACAGAACAGTTTTTAGCAGGGATTTGACCATGTGAAGGGAGGAGCCTGTCTAATGTTGGGGGGCAGGTTGTTCCAAAGTTTGCGGCCGATGACTGAAAACGCCCGATCTCCTTGAAGCTCCAGTCATGTTTTTGGAATCGCCAAAAGCGGTATAGCTCCAAGTCACAACAGAAGTCGTCTCAGGGCACTGAACAGAAACATTCACATATATATAAGTTAACATTATGTATCAGAGGAGCAGACTGCTTTGAGTTTAACTCCATCACAGACTCTCATCTTGAGCAAGCAAGACGGCAACAGTGGAAAGAAAAAACTCCCTCATGAGGAAGAAACCTTTATCAGAACCAGGCTCAGGACAAGCGGTCATCTCCTTCGACCGGTTGGGTTTGGCAGGAACAGATACACAATGGCAGGTCAAGAATCACGTGTTAGGATAGAAATAATATGAAATGTGAACTACAAAGTATAAAGTTTTATCAATTAATTTTAAGAAAGGTGGTCAATTTATCCTCCAGTAGTCTAAGTCTATAGCAGCATAACAAGCCAACCCTAACTACCGAGTTGCTCCCGGTAGGACTGGAAAGCACCTTGCATGGTAGTCTGCCGCTACCGGTGTATGAATGTGTGTAGCATTCAATGTGTGTAGAACTAATGAAAAGTGCGTTATAAATTGAATTCATTATTATTATTATTAACTATAGGATTTATCAAAAGGGAAAGTCTTCAAACTGGACAATGTGTTAGCCTCACAGACAGAAACTGGAAGTTGGTTCCACAAGAGAGGAGCCTGAGAACTGAAAGATCTGCCTCCCATTCTGCTTCTGGAAACTCCAGGAACCACAAGTAAACCTGCAGTCTGAGAGTGAAGTGCTCTGTTAGGAAAATATGGAACCATATTCGGTAACACTTTATAATAACTACACACTATTAAGCCTTATTTAAGCATTAACAAACATTTAATTAACAATGAAAACATCATTAATTAAGGATGATTCACACTTAATATACTATTAATTAACACACTTGTTAACGCTTTATACATAAAGAATAATGAGTTCCAAAACCTACGTACTCAATGTTTATTCATGCTTAATAACTCATGAATTAACTATGCTATCTATATTTGTAAATGCACAAATTAATGTGCTTTCACCACATGTATTAAATGCGTACTAATTGTTAAATAATGTTTGAATTCACTATCTATTAATCCTGCAATGCATCATTAATTAAGGCAGTTGCTAGTAGTTACTTAAGTGTATTTGTGAACCATTCTAAAGTGAAGACTATTCATGCTTTATTAAGGTTTTGTTAATGTTTCATAAATCCTAAATAGCCACAAGTTATTTTTCCCTTGTGGAAATCAGACAAAATGATTTCACTATCTATTAATCCTGCAATGCATCATTAATTAAGGCAGTTGCTAGTAGTTACTTAAGTGTATTTGTGAACCATTCTAAAGTGAAGACTATTCATGCTTTATTAAGGTTTTGTTAATGTTTCATAAATCCTAAATAGCCACAAGTTATTTTTCCCTTGTGGAAATCAGACAAAATGATTTCACTATCTATTAATCCTGCAATGCATCATTAATTAAGGCAGTTGCTAGTAGTTACTTAAGTGTATTTGTGAACCATTCTAAAGTGAAGACTATGCCCAGCTGTTTATCCGCATTTTAACATGTTACATCGGTGTCCATCAAACATCTGAGGCTGCCAGGCACACATGGATGCGAGCTCCCGGCCCCAGCAGGCGTCTCGGACCGCCACCAGTCGGGTCCGTTAGCATTAGCATGTTAGCTCGTGGTCCCTCCACTAAATCTTGCTGTCTGCTGCTTCACGCGTTCCACAGCGTCTTTGTCCTTGGTCTATCTGTCCCTACGCAAAACCGCCGTTCAGCTGCAGCGCATGTGTCCGCGCGGAGCAACCTCTGAACCAACAAGGTTTGGCTGTCGAAGCCGGAGCTAACCGAAGCTAAAAACATAGCCACCGGAAACTGTCGGAAACTACCGGAAATTGCGTAATTCGGCTTAAAAATAACAATAAAAAATAATTGTAATAATAATACTTTATTTATATACCCAGTTAAAACAACCACAGCTGCAACAAAGCTGAAATAAAGAACATTTAAACCTAAATTATTTTTTAAAATTATTATTATTATTATTATTTTTTATTTTTATTTTTTTTGTCTGATTTCCACAAGTGAAAAATAACTTGTGGCTATTAGCCACAAGTTATTTTTCACTTGTGGAAATTGAAAAATAACTTGTGGCTATTAGCCACAAGTTATTTTTCACTTGTGGAAATCAGACAAAAAAAAAATAAAAAAAATAATAATAATAATAATAATTTTAAAAAATAATTTAGGTTTAAATGTTCTTTATTTCAGCTTTGTTGCAGCTGTGGTTGTTTTAACTGGGTATATAAATAAAGTATTATTATTACAATTATTTTTTATTGTTATTTTTAAGCCGAATTACGCAATTTCCGGTAGTTTCCGACAGTTTCCGGTGGCTATGTTTTTAGCTTCGGTTAGCTCCGGCTTCGACAGCCAAACCTTGTTGGTTCAGAGGTTGCTCCGCGCGGACACATGCGCTGCAGCTGAACGGCGGTTTTGCGTAGGGACAGATAGACCAAGGACAAAGACGCTGTGGAACGCGTGAAGCAGCAGACAGCAAGATTTAGTGGAGGGACCACGAGCTAACATGCTAATGCTAACGGACCCGACTGGTGGCGGTCCGAGACGCCTGCTGGGGCCGGGAGCTCGCATCCATGTGTGCCTGGCAGCCTCAGATGTTTGATGGACACCGATGTAACATGTTAAAATGCGGATAAACAGCTGGGCATAGTCTTCACTTTAGAATGGTTCACAAATACACTTAAGTAACTACTAGCAACTGCCTTAATTAATGATGCATTGCAGGATTAATAGATAGTGAAATCATTTTGTCTGATTTCCACAAGGGAAAAATAACTTGTGGCTATTTAGGATTTATGAAACATTAACAAAACCTTAATAAAGCATGAATAGTCTTCACTTTAGAATGGTTCACAAATACACTTAAGTAACTACTAGCAACTGCCTTAATTAATGATGCATTGCAGGATTAATAGATAGTGAAATCATTTTGTCTGATTTCCACAAGGGAAAAATAACTTGTGGCTATTTAGGATTTATGAAACATTAACAAAGCCTTAATAAAGCATGAATAGTCTTCACTTTAGAATGGTTCACAAATACACTTAAGTAACTACTAGCAACTGCCTTAATTAATGATGCATTGCAGGATTAATAGATAGTGAATTCATTTTGTCTGATTTCCACAAGGGAAAAATAACTTGTGGCTATTTAGGATTTATGAAACATTAACAAAGCCTTAATAAAGCATGAATAGTCTTCACTTTAGAATGGTTCACAAATACACTTAAGTAACTACTAGCAACTGCCTTAGTTAATGATGCATTGCAGGATTAATAGATAGTGAATTCAAACATTATTTAACAATTAGTACGCATTTAATACATGTGGTGAAAGCACATTAATTTGTGCATTTACAAATATAGATAGCATAGTTAATTCATGAGTTATTAAGCATGAATAAACATTGAGTACGTAGGTTTTGGAACTCATTATTCTTTATGTATAAAGCGTTAACAAGTGTGTTAATTAATAGTGTATTAAGTGTGAATCATCCTTAATTAATGATGTTTTCATTGTTAATTAAATGTTTGTTAATGCTTAAATAAGGCTTAATAGTGTGTAGTTATTATAAAGTGTTACCTATTATTCAACCTTTATTTAGGCAGGTTGATCTCATTGAGCCTCGAGGACTCATTTACAAGAGAGATCTGTCTACAAACTAAAGAATGCCAATATGATCTGTAAATAAGATGGAGCTAGGTTGTTGAGATCTTTGTAGGTTAGAAGTAGGATTTTGAATTCAATTCTGGATTTGACAGGGAGCCAATGGAGAGAAGCTAAAACTGGAGGGATATGATCTCTCCTATGAACTTCCATTAAAACTCTGGGAGCAGCATTTTGGATCAACTGAATACATTTTAAAGAAGTATTTGACACCCAGATAACAAACCATTGTAACAGTCCAGTCTAGACTTCATAAATCCATCCCCATCAATCACACACCCAGGACCTTACAACAAAGTGTGCACTGCTACAGAGCCTAAAGACAAAGAGGTATCACTGATCCGTCTCACAAATAAAATTAATCTGTATAATTAAAGGCATAGCATTTTTTGCCTGTATTTGACCCATAACAAATTATTTTGTGACTGAATGTCACAAATCTATTTTTATTTTTTATTTTTTTATCCAGTTCAGGTCACTTTCATATGTTGTTCTACATACAGTAGTTATTTTCTGCATGTAACAGGTTTAACCACAACCTGTAGCACTGAAAAGATACACAAAGGTGAGTAGGTTTATTAACTGGGGAAAGGAATGATCTGGAATGGGAGGATCAGTGGAGGAGGACCACAGGTTCAAAATAGGTTCTTCCAGATTTGTAGATGCTGATAGGCTCTGCATACATTTGGCACAAGTTTCACTAACAATGATCATAAGTTTTAAAATGCTGTCATAAGCTGATATGTTTTTTGTACAAGTAACAAGTCATGGATAAGTTACTCATTAGTTTTGGCTTTTATGTGAATGCTTTTGTACAGCGCCCTGAGACAACATCTGTTGTGACCGTGCAATATAAATAAACTGAATTGAATTGAAACTAAGTAGTGAAGACTGAATGTTGCTGAAAGCACTAGAAAAGTAAAAAAATAAATAAAAATACATGGCTCTCACAGTGCTCCCCGAATAGTCCAGGTAGGAGATAGGATTGCATCATGCATTCCAATGTCTGAACAATATATGAACTGCAGGGGATCCAGTTTGGAGCTTATCAGAGTCTGAAGATGGTTCAGCACCATCCTCTTAATGGTTTCATCAGGTGAGAGGCCAGGATGACTAGCCTGAAGGGGCTAGGCTCCTTAGAGTGTGTCATCTTAGGAACCAGAACCACACAGGAAGTTTTCCACAGGACAGCTACCCTCTCCAGGCTGAGGCTAGAGTTAAATATATCAAGGTCAAGTTCAAGTTGTGTTTATTTGTCATGTGCAGATTAACACAAGATCAACAGTATGAAATACTTAGGATGAGAAGAACCAATTTGACTCACTAAAACAAAGAAAAAGAAAAAAAAAAACACTTAGGCTGCTACCCCCGCGACCCGACCCCGGATAAGCGGAAGAAAATGGATGGATGGATGGATGGTTTGAAATACAATTTTTATGAACATGTTACGTTATTTAAGATTTGAAATGATATCAAAATGCACATCAAGATATATAAAATATAACAGTTAAACTTTATAAAACATTTGATATTTAAAATTTGATATAGAAAAGTATTTCAGATTTTTAATGTTTTTGAACATCTAAATTAAAGCTATAGTATGTAACTTTGATAGCAAAATGTTTTTTGACACTATCACAATGTCATGTCAGCAGTAGACAGACCTTGATTTTTTTTCGCAGATTATATGTCTGTTGCTTTACTGTAATGGTGAGGGAAAGTTTAAACAAATGTTTTTAAAGGACCTCATTCTTAGAAGTATACATATTGCTGCTTTATAGCTTAATCTGGAACATATTTCTATAAAAGATATACAAGACATGTAGAAAACTGTCAAACTTCTACAAACTGTTTTTGAACATGTATTCACATGACATTAAGGCTGCAGTCCATAACTTTTATAACATTTTTTAAACATATTTGTTAAAACTATCAGTAAGTTATATGAGACAAAGCTAAATTTTTTCACCAGTTATTTGTCACACGTCTTACTGATTACTATAACATAGTGATAGTCTAAACAAATGTTTAAAAAACATTTTTGTACAGGGGAAATACAGTACTACAGCTTAAAATTGCTCTTTAACATATTAATATAAAAGATAAAATGATTTAGAAAAGCATATAAGATTTCTAAAAACATTTTAAACATGTAATCAACATGACATTAAATCAGTGAAATGTAACTTTTCAATTTGACTAAGCTTTTGTCCAAGCTGTCCTCTTCTTTTGAACAGCTTCATCAGGTTGTCAAAGTGGAGATCCAGTTGAGAGAAGAACTTTGAAGTGGTATGGTGGTAATTCTCTTAAACTCAGCGTTTATCTGAAAAAATGAGCACAAAGGAATGAGCTTCAAATGTTCCAACATCTGGAAGAAGGCCACAATCACTCCTGTTGCCGAATTGAACAGTGAAGTAAATGTGCCTAGACATCTTAGATTAACACTGCATCCAAAAATAATTTATGAGTCAGGCCATACCTTTCGAATGTCAAATAGACCAGGCCATCTTGTCATGAAAGCCTCCACGATCGGTGCATCACGAACAACTTCATGTCTCCTGTATGCAAATACAAATGCAGGTATGTACATGGAAAGTGGCAATGACGTCCAAAATGTGGATGTTTTAATTTGTAGTGATGCAAAAGCTTGGACCTACTTGACACTTTTTCAGAGCACCCCTACACTCCACATTACCAGCACCACCTAAACCTGTAAGACACAAAGATAACCTTGAGTGAGATAACTTAAAATCCAGCAGGTAGCTTTACATATAAAAAAACGAAGCTCTTCACCAAAACTCAATGTCCCGACAAATATCTGCCATCAGCATAAAATTCATGGATGCTAAAGTTTGGAAGGCACTTAAACCTAATTTTTTAAAATACTAAATCTTACTGGCTTACAAAAATTAATAAAAAAAAGCAATTAGAAGCCATAAATAATTTACATCTGTTCTATAACCCAAATTTGTAAACACTTTACATTGAGTCTTGCCTAAAGCTATTGAAAAAATTATGTATTTTTAAGAGTTTAGAGAAAAAATTATTTACTCCGGTAGTAATTCGGTTGCTCTGGTAAAAAAACAAAAACATTTACTCCGGTAGTAATTCGGTTGCTCAGCTCTGGTAAAAAAAAAATATATATATATATATTTACTCCGGTAGTATTGCTCTGGTAAAAAAAAAAAAGATTTACTCCGGTAGTAATTCGGTTGAATAGCTAGCAAAGTGAAAACCAAAGAACAACATGCAGACAGTTTAACAATGAGTTTTCATACAGCACAATAATCGTGTGGAAACATTTTCAACTATAAAACATTTTTTTGAGATCACTTACCTACCGGTAATCGGTGTTCCTCCAAAGATTTGTCTTGAAACTGTTCTTGTCGCTGAGTAGTCAGAAGAAACTGGGCGGCTATGATCTTGTTTGGCTTCTGATTGGTTAAAATTCAAAATACCGCTCGTATTGTCCAATCATGTTTGATAGAGTCTTTTGATGTATTGCATCATTTCCGGTGATGATAAAATATGATTACAATGATTTTAGTAATCTAATATAATTACGTTAAACCAACATAAGAAAAATTAGTAGTTTCATTATAGTTGATAATTAAGTAAATGGTTCTTTATTCTATCGTGTAAATACAAGAGACATGACTGTTGTGTAGTTTTGACTTATTTTGTTTGTGCAAAATCAAAGACCCCTCAATTCTATTTTTTTCAGTGTACTTGTAAATTTGGGTCTCTGGCTCAAAAACATCTTTGTGGTTTTATGTTCTTTGACTACATGATAAGTGACATTCCATGGGATTGATTCCTCAAGAATCCAGTCCAGTTCCACTGCTCTTAGCGAATTGAGGTCCCACCCAGCTGGATGCTGCATATTAAAGGACAACACCCACCGTGACAGTAACAATTCACCATATTGGAGAATTACTGTAGTATTTTATGAATTTTATTTTCATTTTTGCATTTGGGCCAGGCGAGGGTTAAAAAAAAAATAAAATAACAACCCACTCCCGAATGAATCCGGAAACCTGGCCGAAGAGTCCCGAAGGGTCATGCCTTTTGTTACATTGATCTCCACCCAGAAAGCAAGGCAGAAGGTAGGAGTGAGTTTCCATGGAGGTTTATGAGAGTGAGAGTAAAACTGCATATTTCCTGGTGCATTTTTGTGTACAACTGGACCAGTGGTCTGCTTTTATTTTTTATTTATTTTATAGACCTTTTTAATAAGATATAACACCGCTGCGACTGTTGCTGGCTGCTCTCCTCTCCTCTGCCCAGAGAGGAGCGAGCCGCGCGGCTTCTCCCTGGCTCCCCGTTCCGCTGCGTCAGCTTTGAAGTTCGTGCCGGGGCTCGGTTCTGTCCCAGCCTTGTTGCTGGAGCACGGGGAAGCACGGAGAGCACGGGAGAGCACGGGGAAGCCCGCGCGCTCAGAGCTCCGCGCTGCGGCTGCCTTTCTACTCCCGACCTGTCTGGTCAGGGGAGAGAATAAAAAGGCGATGCGGAAATGAATGAATTTGTCGCGATCAAGCGAATTAAACTAGTATGTCTACGTGGATGCTGCTCAGAATATGACAGACATCAGTGAGCGACCGCTTCTCTTTTTTTTTCCTCTCTTAGAGCAGCGGTCATGGAAGTTGATGAAGGCTTATTAAAACTCCGCCTGTAACTCCAAGGCGGAATCTTTAGTGATGTGAATGCCCATATTTGGAGAGGGGCAGATCTTCCCGGAGCTTCTGCTAAAATCTGCTATAAATCATGAAATAACACATTTTGCATTATTTCTCTACAATATAAATAAACGCTCCTGTATTATTTTTAAATAAACTAATAAATATTAATGGCGATGCAATTTGAAAACATGGTGGGTCATGGACTTTAACAATCCTGCTTTGGTCTTTATCTTATATCCTCAGAGACTACAGGAACCAACATCTGTATAGAACAAGAAACACAAAAAACACAACTAAATAGTATGAAGCAACATAAACCAGATTCTACTTTAGACTCTGTCCGACAAAAACAAACATTTTTGCATAGGAGTAACATTTATTGTTTTATACAACTCTGATCAAACAGTTACTTGCCAGGCAGCAGCTCAGTTAGTAGAGCTGTTGCCTCTCAGCGAGAAGGTCACTGGTTCAAATCCCGGCCCAGGACCTTTCTGGGTGGAGTTTACATGTTCTCTCCGTGCATGTGTGGGTTTTCTCCGGGTAGTCCGGTTTCCTCCCACAGACCAAAAACATGCATGTTAGACTGATTGGTAACTAAATTGTCCCTAGGTGTGAGTGAATGGTGGTTTGTCTCGTTTGTCTCTTTGTGTCCCTGTGATGGACTGGAGACCTGTCCAGGGTGTCCTCCACCCATTGCACAGTGATAGCTGGATATGGACACCAATGACCCCCGTGACCTGGAAAGGAAGAGGGGGGTGAAGATAATAGATGGTTGGATGGAGTTACTTACCAGTCTCACTTGTTTCATTCACTTCAAGTCTTTAAAATAAATTGTTCATTTTTCTCAGAAAGCAAAATGCTATTGGGCTGTAGACCCATGGCCATAGATGGAAGAAGGGAGTGAGAGATCCTTGCCTATTGATTACTCCAGCCCAACTGTTGATACTCCCCTTTGAATTCTTACACAGTGAAATATTGATTTAAACACACGCCTACACATTATCACAGCACCTATGGGTGTAATGGACAAAAAGAAAGCAGGATCAAAGTAAGACTACTTGTATTACCTGTTACCTCAGTTGTTTCGTCAATCAGTGTCCTACTGAGAGAGTGTACAGCGCAGCTCAGCTTATGATTCTTCACGCGTTTGCACCTGCTCTACAGTTAACTTTATGTGTTTGTCATATTGAAGAAAGCTATAGAGATGGAGCAGTGAACTAACTTGAACCCTTAACACATGGTTTAGATGAAAAAAGTACATGCACACATATTCCTTGCCTGATTAAACAAGCAGATTTTCATGACTTTCTATTGAACTGGCAGTCCACCGTCGTAGTAATTTAGCAGCAGGGTAATGGTGTGAGCAACAATGGCTGACCAGTCGTCAGCCATAGTTCCCCTGGAGGATGATGTTGTGGTTAATTGGGGGGAGGGAGTTAACTCTTGTTGTTCACATGGAGAAACTTTGCCCGCAGTGAAAGTGGTAGAAGAGTGAAGTGACAAAAGAGCTTTTGTGGGTGTAAGTTAAGCCCGCTAACTGTTATTTAAAAATGAATGTAGTTCTCTGCACCAAAATCATGACAATGGGTATTTTCACTGAACTTTACTACACTATGCAGAGCTAAACAAAGCAAAGCACCACTCAGCGATATCAACACCCTTCCTGTGCCCCCCCCCCCCCATAGTGTATCTACTGCATGCAGTCTTTGATTCATGGTGTCAATTTACAGCCAATAACAGAGATTTTAACATCAATGCCAAACCAAACCAGAACAGGAAAACAACACGAAAAACCCATTTTCACACTCAGAAATCTTGGAAAAAGTCAGAAGCATTGCACACATAACTCCACCCAACACTGTCTCTGGGTCGTGACTCTCTCACACATTTCACACATTTTTACTTTACTACAAACATATTTATTACCGAGAATATTGATGATGACGCACAGCAACTTTGTAGTCAGTTTTGTAGTTAACCACAAAGAGGATTGTTAAAGTGAGTTAATTCATTGTAGTAAATAACTCGAGAGGGGGGGGGGGAATGGTGGCATAGAGGTTACAGAAGATGGGCTTGTGATCAGAAGGTCGTTGGTTCATCTCTGTGGACCAACAACATCCAAATGTGGATGGGAAAGGTGAAGCACCCACATCTAATTCCACTTTCATTTGCAACATTTTGGGTCCTTGAGTAAGGCCTTCAACCCCCACCATCTGCTCCACTGGGTGCCCTATGGCAGCTCTCTGTTCCACACAGAGGGCTGTGGTAGCTCAGTGGTCTGTGGTTCCGTCAGAAAGGGCATCCTGTGTAAAAACAACTGCCAAGTCTTCATGTGAGTTAGTTCGCTGTGGCGACCTCTGAAGAAGGGAGCAGCTGAAAAAAGAAAAGAAATGACCCGAGGGAGACATCCGACACACATTGCATCATTCTGCTTCAGCAGAGTTCTGATCTGCCTCTTGGTTCCAGTGAGCGGGATTAATTTCTGAAAGCTCACCTCTGAACGGGACATGGACACTTGTGACTTTTGTGCCATTTTTAGTTGTGTTCACTTATGTTGTCACATTATAGACAGTCTTACAGAGTCAGCAACAGCACTGTATAATAAAAGTTAGTGCTTTAACATTAGCCTCAGATAATTTTATTATCTGTTTAATGGTTTAGCATTAGCTAAGATAATTTATTATTTAGAGAATTACTGTATTGGTTAGCGAAGCTAACTTTTTGATTAGTTGTGCCCACCACTGCTCATAGGTTATGTCTAGATCAGGGGTCTGCAACCTGTATGCTCAAAAGAGCCATTTCTGCCTCTTCGTTCACTAAATTAAACGCGTCCGGAGCCACAAAACTTGATACAATTGTTATTATTAACTGGTGGCCCATGGGCCACTTTAAGTTTCTGGCCAGCAGGTGTGAAATTATAAAACTGAAAACATCCAATGATTGTTAACATTTATTGATATTTTTACATTTTGAGACAAAAAAGATGGGATTCCATCCATCCATCCATCCATCCATCCATCCATCCATCCATCCATCCATCCATCCATTATCTTTACTTGCTTGTTACTTTTCAGGTTGTAGGGGATCACTGGTGCCAATATCCAGGTTGCAAGTTAAGTCTATCACAGAAGATTGGATTCTTGTAAAAATATATACTGTATATATATTTTGCCAATTTTTATAAAACTAAAACAATGAACTTTTTACAGGTGTATGCATTTTTCATTGTGGAGAAATTGAGTATCCTAGAAGAAATAAAGCATGAAGTTAAAGCGAGTATAATTTATTCTATGTACTAGTATCCACATATTTGCCAATTAAATTACAGTAAAACTGCTAAAACTACTTTTTTTTTGGTTGTGGGTACAGTATAACGTCATATAAAATTCAGTTTGTTCGTTTTGGTTAAAACTTGCAAGAGCCGCTGCGGAGGGACCAAAGAGCTGCATGTGGCTCCAGAGCCGCAGGTTGCAGACCCCTGGTCTAGGTAGTGTAATAGACATTGTAGTGCACTTTTAGTAGGAGACTGGCATTCAGAACTTGCAAATGTGACATTGTTAAATAGACCAGTGTTTTTCAACCTTTTTTGAGCCAAGGCACAGTGTTTTCATTGAAAAAATCCCGAGGCACACCACCAACCAAAATTGTAAACATAGATACACTGTATCCGCCTATATTAAATATATAGTCATTCTTATCAACGTGTCTTGAATAGGAATGAAATAAACACAAAAATGTATTTTTATCATGTTTTATATTTCTTATTTCAAATTGCACTTAACATGAAATTGCACTTAACATGCCTTGAAATAAACCTGAACAGTGCCACAAATTGTGGTCTTAAAATTAAAGAGGATGAAATTGCACTTAACATGCCTTCAAATACACCTGAACAGTGCCACAACAATATGGTGTTAAAATTAAAGAGGATGAAATTGCACTTAAAATTAAAGAGGATAAAATTGCACTTGCCTTCAAATACACCTGAACAGTGCCACAACAATATGGTGTTAAAATTAAAGAGGATGAAATTGCACTTAAAATTAAAGAGGATAAAATTGCACTTGCCTTCAAATACACCTGAACAGTGCCACAACAATATGGTGTTAAAATTAAAGAGGATGAAATTGCACTTAAAATTAAAGAGGATAAAATTGCACTTGCCTTCAAATACACCTGAACAGTGCCACAACAATATGGTGTTAAAATTAAAGAGGATGAAATTGCACTTAACATGCCTTCAAATACACCTGAACAATGCCACAACAATATGGTCTTAAAATTAAAGAGGATGAAATTGCACTTAACATGCCTTCAAATACACCTGAACAATGCCACAACAATATGGTCTT
>JBBPBX010000521.1:38808-60303 GCA_038048925.1 Garcialebias charrua
TGGATTTTTGTTCAAGTTTTATGAAGGGTGTATCCTGAAAATAAGGGAAATCAATGAACAAAGGCTGCGATAATTGCGAAAACTGCACCCATTGATAAAACATAATGGAAGTGGGCAACAACGTAATAAGTATCATGAAGGACAATATCTAAAGAAGAATTAGCTAGAACAATACCCGTCAGCCCCCCTGCCGTAAACAAAAAGATAAAGCCTAAGGCCCATAAAAGAGGGGTTTCTCACTTAATTACACCACCATGAAGGGTAGCGAGTCAGCTAAATACTTTTACCCCGGTTGGGATAGCAATAATTATTGTCGCTGATGTAAAATAGGCTCGGGTATCAACATCTATTCCAACTGTAAATATATGGTGGGCTCAAACAATAAAGCCTAGTAATCCAATAGCTATTATAGCTCAAACGAGGGAACTGGTTGGAAATGGGCTGATGTAACCGATTGTAACGTCGTGAGCAGAAGTCTTTGAACAAAAACTGTATTTTCTGCCTCGCCTCCGTTTGTGGCATCTCTTTTTCACTTTTGTTTTTTAAACGTTCTCAGGTTTGTCGACTCGTTTGATTCCAGATCAAAGTCTATAAACACGTTTTCACGTCACTTACATTTCCTCGAACATTTAAATGAGCTGCGTTTGAGCAGCCCCCCAACATCTGATCCAGATCCACGATCAGAATATTCACGCTCCGCAGCCACAAAACGATAAGTCTTTCATGTTGAGCTGCTTCTCTGTGAACCGGACGAGACGATCGACTCAGATCTTTAATCGACCGTTGGTGTAAAACTGGAAACGTCAGGAGTCGGAACGGTGACGGCACAACGTGCACCTTTAAAATAAAAATCTGCTATATTTAAAATATTTAATATTTAAAATCTGTTTGCTATCTTAATTCCTTTTCTTTGTGCTAATATTTAGAATAATTGTTGATCTTTACAGTAAACTAACAAAGAGCTCAGATCAAGATGGACATAGAGAAAGACGTTTTTTTTTTTTTTACTATAAAATCAAAATAAACCAAATATATTTGTTTGGAACCGGATCTTTGAGATGTATGAATTGTTTCAAAGATTAAAAAGACTTAACGCAAAGAAGTTCAACTGCAGATTTAGTCATGCCAGCGTGTGGTCCAATATGACGATATAAACCGGGTGGGGGCCGAGCCGTGGTCCGTGAGGGACACCATCCTGCAATATATTTGTAAAAAATACTTAAAGCAAACGAGTTCAGCTGTAGCTGTAGTCGTGTCAGCGTGGGGTCCAATATGTTGATATAAACCAGGGGGGCCGAGTCATGGTCCTTGAGGGACACCATCCTGCAATATATTTGTTTAGAACCGGATCTTTGAGTTGTATGAAGGGTTTCAAAGATTAAAAATACTTAACGCAAAGAAGTTCAACTGCAGGTTTAGTCATGCCAGCGTGGGGTCCAATATGTCGATATAAACCAGGGGGGGCCGAGTCATGGTCCGTGAGGGACACCATCCTGTAATATTTGTATGTATCTCCGCCCTTCAGCAAGTCTTCAAGTTCTGCAGGCTGGAAGCAAAGAAATGACTATAATATGTAGGAGGGTGTCTCTCCAGGACCCTGAACGCCTCACTGAAGGTTTGAACCGTCTGATATACGACACAGATCACTTCCTGTTTGTTCGGAAGTTCTCGTTGTCTCTTTCTGTGATTTAGAGAAAACTCGTCTGAAAGGAGACGGGTCTCATCAGGAGGCACAGACGAAGCCGAGCAGCAGAACAAAAACATCTAACACACCTGTTGATGTTGGAGAGCAAAGAAGACTCGTCTGGTTCCGATTGTCCCGTCTCTGCTTGGTCGGTCCGTTTTAATGAGCTGCTTGTTGTCTTTGAAAAGCTGATGTGCAGCCAGATGTTGCTCAGTGATTCATCTCCTCGGTGGGTGGGGGCTCACTCAAGTCTTTCAAGGAGGACGAGAGTTTCGTTTACCAACATTCTCATTATGTTGCCTCCATTCTCTTGTCTGGGTTGAGGTTTTATTTATTTTCTAAAGTCAAGTCGACCTTCAGGTTAGATTTGAGCTCATTTGCTACAGTTTAGTTGTGAAGCAGAGAACTTCGGCTGTTTGTTTACGGCTCTTAGCAGCTAAAAGACGCCTGAAGGCTCGTGTCTCGCAGGGTTGAGACAATGACATCAGTTGCGGCGTCGCTCAGTTCTGACTTGAGTCTGGGTCCGATGAGCCCCGGTGGGGTTCCTGCGTGCACGGCTGCACTCTCGGCTGCGCACTTTTTTTTTTTTTTTTCTCACTCTCCTCCATGAGGAGTTGGAGTTTTTGGACACTTTGATTCTCTGCAATTATAAAACTATAAATGCTGCATTTTAACTTCAAGAAGTATTTTCCTTTTTATTACAAATATCAGTGTTTATAAAAGACTATGATAACATGCATGTTTGATAACATCCCCCCACAGGGGTAGGCCTGTCACGATAGCAAATTTTGCTGGGCAATTAATTGTCTCAAAAATTATTGCGATAAACGATAACATTGTTTGAAATTTGGCAATAATTAGTTATGTCAAATGGGAGGCCCCTTGACGTGACATGGGCTGTCTCTTTTCTTTTTTCGCTTCTCAAAATGGCGGACGCTCGGTGTGGTTTGAGCTCTTTAGCATTTTTCACACCAAGCTTTTAATAAATAAAAAAAATCAGTAAACAAGTTCTCAGCTTCTTTTTGCAAAGAAAAACGTTTTGCATGAAGGCACGGGTTTCAGCTGTGAATTTTGGAGCTTCAACAAGACGGAGGATTGTCCCCGAGGTCGGCCTGTTAGCTTAGCTCGTAGCTTAGCTTCTAACGATCCAAAACATGATTTTTGGACCGTTAAAGCAGATTTTAAAGAGAAAGTGAGGGGTCAGTGAAGAGCACCAGAGTTGAGCTTTTTATCATCCAGTGTCTTCAGTAGAAAGAGAGAGACTTGAAGAAACGATAAAGCCGATACATGAAAATGAAGTTGAACATTTTCATTTATTATGCGATTAATTGATTTATTATTTATCGAGACAGACCTACACAGGGCCCCCAAAAACTCCCTCTAATGAACTTGAAGTGGTCCATGGGCCACCAGTTGATTAACCAAAGTTGTAGTGAGTTTAATGGCTCCCTACAATTTGTATTTATTTATTGGTAAGCCTGTTGCGATAAACAATAAATCAATTAATCGCATGATAAATGAAAATGTATTTATTGGCTTTATCATTTCTTCGTGTCTCTTTCTACTGAAGACACTGGATGACAAATTGATCAACTCCAGTGTTCTTCCCTACCTTTCTCTTTTCTCTTTAAAATCTGTTTTAACGTCCAAAATTATGTTTTTGGATTGTTAAGAACAGCTAAGCTAAGAAGCTAAGCTAACAGGTCGACCTCGCAGGAAGAACCTCCGTTGTGTCGAAGCTCCAAAATTCATGGTTGAAACCCGTGCCTTCGTGTAAAAAGTTGTTTGAGAACTTACCCTGATGCATGCTCAATAATCCAGGTAGAAAAATCTAAAAAAGCTAAGTCTGGTCCTCTGGACATTCAAAAAACAAAACAAAACAAAGCAAAAAAAATTGTAGAAACGTTTCGTCTTCCGTCCGAAAGACTTCCTCAGTCTGAGAAGCTGTGTTCTACAGTTTTTTTTGCTTTGTTTTGTTTTGTTTTTTGAATGTCCAGAGGACAGAGAAGAGAACTTGTTTATTGATTTTTCATTAAAAGCTTTGTGTGACAATTGCTATGCTAAAGAGCTCAAACCACACTTTGAGAACGGGGAGAGAAAAAAAGCAGCCCGACGCCGCTCGCTCCCTCACTATCCATCCTTAAGTTCAAACAGTGTTTTCCTGCCATCCAGTGGTCAGAAAAGGTACTACACACAAAATAAAATTATCCAACGTTTCTTCTTAAATTTAACAATAATTACTAATTATTGTCAAATTTCAAACAATATTATCGTTTATCGCAATAATTTCTGAGACAATTAATCGCCCAGCGAAATGTGTTATCATGACAGGCCTATTGGGAAGAAACGGCTCTTTCAGTCGTAAAGTTTACAACCTCCTGTGCTAGTTGGAGAACTGTTTTTTAAATTTTCGCTGCGACGTTGACCCACGTCGAGTTCCACTTTTTAATCCTTTCGAAAACGTGTTCGGAGCTTAGCGCGTCGCTGTCGGGTACCTGCGTTTTATAAAAATCTGACGACACGTCTTTTATTTTTGATTCCCTCGTGACAAAATGTCACTATTTTAACTAATCCCACAATTAAAGATCAGCAGCTTCAAACTTGTTTTTAAAAAAATGATGCGCGTGACTTGAACTCCTGGAAGTTCAGGGCTCGGGTGTTTTTTTATTATTTTATTTGTTTTAATCAAAGATTCCCGCGCTGCTGTTGAAAAGCAGCAGAGCTGAGGAACGTGAGAACCTCCGAGACGTTCCGAGACTCCCGCCTCGGAACGTCTCCAAAAACGACGGAACATTTTCTGTCTCGCCAAGATGTGTGCTCACTACTGACTGCGTGCATGTGTGTGTGTGTGTGTGTGTGTGTGTGTGTGTGTGTGTGTGTTGTGTGTGTAGGTAAACCAAAGTGTGTCGTTGGCGTTTTTCTGCACTTTGCTCCTCCGAGGCATCGAGGCCCGACGACGACGTTTTAAACGAACGGCGCGATGCGTTCACTGGATTTTATTTACTGTAAAAAGTGGTTTTAAGCTTCTTTGTTTGCCTCGTTGGACTTTGCTCAACACGTTTTGTACTTGTAGGTAGCTCGTCGTTTCATACATGTTCAGATCACGTGCAGATATGCAATCGGCTCCTGCTGACAAGTTTGATTCTGTTATTGTTAATTAAAAATGAATGTATCATCTCTTCTCTCAAATCAGTCTGAGAAGACGATGAGTAATTATCACATCTGATGTGCTCGATCTTTAAAGTGCCGAGATAAACGCCGGAGTTGAGTCTTAAGAGTTCTTTTTGTTTATTTTGTGGAAGTGCAAATGATCAGGTTTATATTAAAGCTTGTTTTCTGGGAGTTGTATTGATTGTTTGAGCTTTCAGCATGAAATAAATCACAAAGTTTAAAATCGTTCATGTGTTTGTTGCTTTTCTTTACTTGTTTTTATTTAAAACAGATTTTTGCGCCTCAGTCTGATTGTTTTTACAGCGTGCAGCCGGCAGAGGGCGCCAGAGGCCCGCGTCAAACTGGAGCTCCTGCAGAGCGGAGCTGCTGCACGTGTCTATTATTTATCCAAAGCAAATTATTCATTTACTGAGAAACAACCAAAAAACTGGATGTGTGAACCTCAGGTTAAATAAACAAACTTGTACTTATATAAAACAATGTATTCCCTCAAATATATATATTTTTTGTTTAGGAAGTTACTGAGTAAAAAATAAAACAAATGCTGAATAAAGGAGCGTTGATGAGAAATAAGTCAACTAATTACTGATAATGTAGATTTTTTTATTATGTTTTATGTTTATATCAGTTTATTGTTCATGTACATTAAAATTTGATTTAAAAACAATAATTTGGCTGGTCCAGTGAATAGTTTTAAACATGCCCATGTTTATTTACTGTCTTTTGTAGTAGCAGTCATTTATATAATAAGTGTTTGTGCGTGTTAGCAAAATATCTCACCCACCACTAGATGGATTTTTAATGGATCGTTGCAGCAGCTGTCGGACACAGCTGGACGTAACTCGGTCAGCTGTACAGCTGCTGAGCTAAACGTTGGGGTGGTGGTAGCTGAGAGTAGTTCAAAACACATCGTCTGAGCTCGCACAGACAGAGATTTATTGAATCAAAACGACTAAAAGATCATAATCTGAAAGTCTGAAGTATGGAAGACTGTTAGTGCCACTTTAATTTTATTATTTTATTTTTCCCCTCGGTTCTAAAATGAAATCAAAATTCTAAAATATATTTAAATATAAAGTGGTGGTGCAGAGGTTAGAGAAGGTGGGCCTGTGATTGAGGTCGCCGGTTCAACTCCCGGTATGACGTCAGAATTTGAGTGGGAAAGATGAAACCCTCACATCTGTCTCCACGCGCTTTGTGCCCTTGAGCAAGGCCCGTAACCCCCACCACCTGCTCCCCCGGGTGCCGTAGACAGCAGCTCTCTGCTCCACACAGAGGGCTGTGGTAGCTCGGTGGTTATGTCAGGAAGGACATCCGGCGTAAAAACAATCTCCAAGTGTCTGTGTGAGTTAGTTCACTGTGGCGACCCCTCACGAAGGAGCAGCCAAAAGAAGAATTTTATTTACTGTGACCCTGGTCTATCATAGAAAGACCATAAATGTTAAATCTTTCATATACGTGGAGTACTTTTGTTATTTGTAACCAAATAGCGGTGGCGGTTAGCTGTAGCACTCCCTGTACATTTTGGAGCACAAATTGAAATAACCTGCTGAAATAATCGTGCAAAGCAGAATCGACGACAACGTCAAGTTTCTGAAAACAGTTCGTCAGAAACGTATCAGAATTTTGAGATTGGCGTTCTATTTTAAACTGCGACCGTGTTCTTTGGTCTTAGCCGACTTGAATTAGCCGTTAGCTCGTCAGTCTGGTCAGAACTGAACCTTTTCCTCCAAAAAAACGAATGGTTCAAAGAGCCATCTGCAACAGGTAAGATATTTATTGGTAATTTATTCACAGACATGAACTGTAATAGAGCTTTATGCAAATCTAGATTAAAACTCCCAAATCTGTTCACTTTAACAGCGTTTCTTCTCTTCCTTGAGTTCTGAACTACGTTAGAACGGCTGTTCGGCTGATGTTTATACATCAGTTGTGCGATGACGGCACAGATGTTTCCAGGATAAACGGGCCTCTCTCGTCCTAAAGTCCCGGCCCTGCACGTATTTACAGCAGCAGTCTGTCCGAGTCGATTAGGCAGATAACGAAGTGAGGAACTCGCCGCACTGTGATTCCAGATGTGACGAACCACAGAGACACGTTCACGCCGTTTGCAGGAGGCCGGTGTGGCTAAAGAGATTTATTAAAATAACTAGAGACATTTTATTTCCTGCCAAAATGCTGTGTGAATGCTTGTTGCTGAAAAACAGCTGAAATGTAGCTGAAATGTGAAATGGAAGAACAAGGCTTAGTTAACAGGAAAAAAGACGGAACATATTTACTGAATTTGGTTTAAATAAGAAATGAGCAGGAAAAATCCGTAAATTGGCTAAAAAAAACTGAAATGAGCTCAAAATAGCTGGAAAGTAGCTGAAACGGCAGAAAGAAGCTTAAATTACCAGAAGGAAGTGGAGAGAGCACAAATGTGCCCAGGTGCAATTAGGGTGAAAGGAGCACAAAAAAGTGGAAATTATCTGAAAAAAGCTGAAATTTGCAAAAAATCAGCTGAAAGGTAAAAAATAAAAATAAAAAAATAAAAAAAAGTCAAAAGAAGCTAAAATTACTTGAAGGAAGTGGAGAGAGCACATTTTTTGCTAAATTAGGCTGTAAAAAGTTGAAATTATTGCAAAAAAAAAAATGTGGGATTAGCTGAAACAGCTCAAATTAGCATAAAACAGCCAAATGGTAGCTGAAAAGGCTGAAACTTGCAGAAGGAAACTGAAAGGAGCATAAGCTGAAATTAGCAGAAATAAGTTAGAAGACGCACAAAAATGTTGTAGATAGCAGAAAGAAGCTGAAAGGAGCACAAAACAGCTGGGGGAAAAAACAGCTGAAAGAAGCTGAAAAACTTTTAAATTTGCTCGAGGACGCTGTATCAGAACAACATGTGAAAGGAGCAGTAAAGGATGTAAAATGAGCTCAATCCACTTTCTATGAGGGGAAAAAGTGGCAGAAAAGGCTAAAATTTTCAAAAAGGCTAAACGTTGCACCAATACCAAAAGTCAGAGCAGGATTGTCGTGAAAGAGCCGAACGTTTTGATTCGTGATTTGTTGAAATTACTTGAAAACTGGGACGACAAAACATACGGAATAGGGATAGTACCGGTAACCATAAGAAAAATATCAACAGGCTCACAACAGTGTGAAAGCTTATTCAATAAGTGAGTTTGTGTCAGAAGACCCTGAAAGATGGTTGGAGGAGATGTTTCTACCAAACATCTGGATCGAGTCACTTTGCTGCTCCTGATTCATGAAGTCTTCCTCCGTGTTTTTCTCTCATTATTGTTTTACAGCTTGCGCTGACCACCTCCTCGTTAATCTGTTTCCTGCGTATTCATCTTCGTTACCGTACGAGGAGTCTGCGAGGATGACACCCAGGGGAGCTCCATGTCGTCGCGCTCGCGTCGTGCTTATCGTATGAACACGGTAATTATTAGAAATCGGTTCTATAAAACAACAAGTGGGCGAGCTGGTCACATGACCGTGTGATCCACTGCAGCGGTGGCGGCCATTACCAAAACGGCCAAACGTCTGCGCTTTGACCGAATAGTCCTGAGTAAATGTCAAAATAAATGAATTGCATAATTATATAATTTTAGAATGTATAAATGGCAGAAAGCTGAGTGTTCCAGATGTGGCAACAGAAGAGAAACTTGATTGTATTCACCTCAACATGATCCGACCAGAACGTCGGCTAATAATGTAAATACAGTACAGGTTGTCCCCAACTTACGGCGGTCTCGACTTACGGCGATTCGACTTTACGAACGCATCCCATTGAAAAGCATTGCTTCTAGTTACGGTCGTTTATGCGCTTCTGCGCCTTTAAATTTACTGGAGGGGGGAGAGCACTCGGTGGAGGGAGGGGGAGTAGCTTCAGTGGAAATGTACTAGAGGCCGCATGGTTTGGGCAGACCGGAGCAGACAGAGCAGAGAAGGTTAGGAGCTGTGGACCGAGCGAAGCAACTGGAAGCTGCAGAACTCGGAGGAGCAAGAGCTAACATGCTAACAGACGGAGACCAGCATACCAGTAGGTAATGAACTCTTTTTTTCCTTAAAAATGGCTCCTAAATGTATGTGGTTTTTGATAATTATGTAGGGTAATGTGTTAGGATAGGCTAAGTGCTTGGTAAAATAAAGTACTGTACGTATAAGGTGCCGTTTGGACGTATTTTCCGACTTATGGCGATTTCCAACATGCGAACGGACGTAGGAACGGAACTCGTTCGTAAGTCGGGGACCACCTGTATTCAAAAGTAGTTTGTAACAAATTGATCGACTAACTGAAGTCATCCATCCATCCATCCATTTTCTTCCGCTTATCCGGGGTCGGGTCGCGGGGGTAGCAGCCTAAGTAGGGAGGCCCAGACTTCCCTCTCCCCAGCCACTTGGAGCAGCTCCTCTGGGGGAATCCCAAGGCGTTCCCAGGCCAGCCGAGAAACATAGTCCCTCCAGCGTGTCCTGGGTCTTCCTCTGGGTCTCCTCCCGGTGGGACATGCCCGGAACACCTCACCAGGGAGGCGTCCAGGAGGCATCCTAACCAGATGCCCGAGCCACCTCAACTGGCTCCTCTCGATGTGGAGAAGCAGCGGCTCTACTCCGAGTCCCTCCCGGATGACTGAGCTTCTCACCCTATCTCTAAGGGAGAGTCCAGACACCCTGCGGAGAAAACTCATTTCAGCCGCTTGTATCCGAGATCTTGTTCTTTCGGTCATAACCCAAAGCTCATGACCATAGATGAGGGTGGGAACGTAGATCGATCGGTAAATTGAGAGCTTTGCCTTTTGACTCAGCTCTCTCTTCACCACGACAGACCGGTACAGCGCCCGCTTCACTGCGGACGCTGCACCTATCCGCCTATCGATCTCACGCTCCAGTTTTCCCTCATAATTATTCAAACTATTCCCTCATAAGTCATAATTATTCAAAAGTCTTTCAATCTTTAGACGTCAGTCATTAGTTATTGATTGACTTCAGTTTAGATCATCATTAGTTGGACACAATACAGCAAACCCCCTAGTTACGACGCCATCGACCTACGAACAACAGGACCTACGAACGTATCATATTTAATAAAAATATGAAATTACTGTATATAATTTTATTTATTTTTTTTGTGTTTAAATGTTCTTAATTTCATGTGTACATCACTTTGTTGCAGCTGTGGTTGTTTTAAAGGCTTTATAAATAATAATTATGATAAAAATGATCATTTCTGAGCAATCTTGGGCAACAGGAAGTAGGTCTTCAGTTTACACGGTCACAAATTAATGTAGAACACCGGACGCCATTTTAGGTTAGCTGCCCGGCGCCGGGCCGAAGACTGGTGACCAGGATGGCTTCATATGGATTAATTACGAGCTGGAAACGTCTCTGTGAACTTTGTGGATGTCTCAGGCAGCAGCGGATTTATCGCTGATCGTGCCAGGCCGCCGCGCGAAGACCTCCGGCCGGCCTGGCTACACCTCCGGCCTGGCTAGTTCCAGAAGCTAACACGGGAGCTAACACGGGAGCCGGCCTTTTGAACACTTGTGACCAGGATCGCATCATATGGATTAATTACTAGCTGGAATCGCTCTGTGAGCTCTGTGGACGTCTCAGGCTGGAGCAGGAGCTGCAGATTGATCGCGCCGCCGCTCCAACACCAGCTCATGGCTTGGCTAGCAGAAGCTAGCCAGCTAGCTAACACAGGTCTGGAGCGGCTGCGGTGGTTCACTGGCCGGCCGCCGCGCTGCTCGGCCCGACAACAATCAACGCATGGCAACCTAAGATGTCGGCTTTGACCATCTCAAAGTAAGAAAATATATTTTTATTTATTCTGTAAATGTGAATAGCAATGTTTAACATTACAGTACACTACTGTACATGCTTAAATGTGTGCGCGCGCTCCGTTAGCATGATAAATAAAAAAAAAAATAATAATTTTCACCCCCTAGCTACGGCAGAATCGAGCTGCGAACCGTTCTTAGGTCCCTAACTCGTTCGTAAATCGGGGGTTTCCTATATATTTTACTTCTCTGACATCCAGATGTTTTACGACTGTTGTGTGAAACCAATAACAGTTTACGAAGCGTTCACTCTCTTGTCATCCATTTTTATTCTGTAGGTTTTTCAGCGTCTTTCTTGTTCCACTATTTTTGTGCCAGTTCAACAAATCATGAAACGTTCAGCTCTTTCAGGATAATCCTGATGTGACTTTTAGTGTTGGTGCAACTTCAGCTTTTTGAAATATTTAGCCTTTTCTGGCATTTTCTTTCCTCAGAAAATGAACTGAGTTCATTTTCCATCCTTCAAATCTTTAGCTGTGTTTTCAACTTTTACTGCATCTTTCACAATTTGTTCAGCTTCAGCTTCTTTCTGCTTCCTTGTGCAAATTTAAACATTTTTCAGCTGTTTTCTGCTAACTACAACATGTCTGTGCTTCTAACTCCTTTCTGCTAATATCAGCTTGTTCTGCTATTTCATATACTTTTTAGCTGTTTTATGCTAATAATTCATGCTTTTTCATTTACTGTAATTCCACATTTTTTTGCACTCGTTTACATTTTTTCTGCCTAATTCAGCAAAGATGTGCTCTCTCCTTCAGGTAATTTAAGTTTCTGTGTGATTTTTTTTTTTAGCTATTGTTCAGCTTTTTTTATTATTATTATTTTGCTAATTTCAGCTTTGTTCAAGTAATTTCCCCTGTTTGTGCTCATTTCTGCTTCTTTAAGCCTAATTGGGCAAACATGTTTTTCATATTTTATTCTGCTAATTTAAGCTTGTTCCACCTGTTCAGCTAGCTGTGTACAGCTTTTTTAAGCAAATTTCAGCTGATTTCAGATAAATTCAAGTTTTTCATTCTAGTTTCTGCTACTTTCAGCCTAATTAACTTCTTTATGGTAATTTAAGCTTGTTATGCTCCTTTTCAGCTTTTTTTTTTTTCTTTCTTTCGGCTGCTCCCTTCTTCAGTGGTCATCACTAAGCCGCACGAAGATTTGGCAATTATTTTTAAACCGAATGTCCTTCCTGACACAATCACAGAGCTACCACATCCCTCTGTGTGGAGCAGAGAGCTGCTGTCTATGGTGCCCCGGGGAGCAGATGGTGTGGGTTAAGGGCCTTGCTCAAGGGCACAAAGTGGGGCAAATGAGAGTGGAGACAGGTGTGGTTGCTTCACCTTTCCCACATTCACATTTTGATGTTTTCAGTACCAGGAGTTGAACCATCGATCTTCTGATCACAGGCCCCATTTTCTCTAACCTCTTGCACCACCACTCCCTCCTGTTTCAGCTAATATTTAGCTGTTTTTATGCTCATTTTTAGTATTTTTCAGCCAACTCCATTTTTTATTTTAGCTCATTTCAGCTCCTTCCATTCTGGTAGTTTAAGCTTTCTGCCTTTCAAGCTACTTTTTTTGTCGCTAATTTCAGCTTTTTAGCTAATTTACTCATTGTTGTGCCAATTTCTGCTTATTTATATCTAATTCAGCAAATATGTGTTCTTTCTGTTCTGCTAATTGAAGCTTGCCTTCCACTTCAGCTACATTTCACCATGTTTTAGCTAATTTCAGTTGTTTTTTTAGCAATAAGTATTCACACTGTATTTTCACAGAAAATGCAGTTTTCTAGTTATGAATTACATTAAGTTATTGTAAAGATATTAAAAATAAGTAGTGATGCAGAGCCGTGTGAGCAGCTGCCCGTTTTGGACGCCATCTTGGCTTCACGTCACAATGTAAACAACGGTCGTGATCAGAGCGCCCTCTGCTGGTTGTATTTAACTCCACGTGTTACACTTTATGGAAATGGGAGTCCCTCCGTAAAGCCGGAGGCCCCAGCTGTCCCAGCTGTGTGTGTGTCCAGGTCTGCGGTGATTGATGCTCCTTCAGAGGCTCGAGGGCTTCAGGGACTGCAGATACGACCTCTGTGGAGGTGAGTGCAGGAGCAGCCCCGCCATGAGCGACTGCATGCACCTGAAGGTACGCTCCACTCGCCTCCTGCGACCTCCTCCTGCATGAAAACACACGGAGGCGAGCTGTTCACGAGTCCCAACGCTGCAGAGGACAAACACCAGGACACGTCGTCCAGTGGACGTCCCTCCCTGTAACCCTCAGAACACCTGGGGGACCAAACCTGAACATTCTGATGATTTAATATTTAATCAATATATTTGTCATGTGAAATACTAATTTAATGAAACTCAGCCAGGATTTGATTAATTTACTTTTTTATTTTTTATTCCATGACTGCTCTATAGCAAAGTGTAATGAATTTTTTTTTTTTCATTCAACCTTTATTTAGTCAGGTAAATCTTATTGAACCTCATGGGCTCATTTACGAAAGCGACCTGCTAAAACTAAAGAACGATGAACAGCAATGGTAGAATTTCCTTAAACAATAAACAAACAATAAACAATAGAAAACAAAAGAGAGAAAAAAACAAAAGAAAGAAATATTTTTTTTTTTTATTTTTTTTAACAAAGTATCAAAAAACTAGCAAAACATTATAAGGTAGACGTATAAAATCAAAGACAGGAACAAATCTGCATTGGTTTTTGCCAGGATTCCAACAGATTCTGAAAACCATTTAGAGAAGTCAAGGTCGAGAGCTTCAGATCTTTTTGTAAGATATTCCATGAAGCAGGAGCGGAGTAGGAGAAGGCCCTTTTTCCAAGTTCAGTCCTCACTGACGGAACACTGCAGGTAATCATGTCCTGAGAGCGCACACTGTAGCTGCACTCACGCAAAGACATGTAGGAGGAGATGTATGAGGGCAGCAGACCAAGAAGTGATTTAAAGATGAAAATGTACCAGTGGAAGAGTCTGCGTGAGGTTAATGATGTCCAGTTAACCAGTGAATACAGGGTGCAGTGGTGGGTACGATAATCACAACCAGTTATGAATCTTAGTGCACCATGATAGACAACATCCAACATCCGCAGGGTGCTTGTAGGAGCATTCATGTAGAGAATGTCACCGTAATCAATGGAGGGAAGGAAAGTCACAGACACAAGGCGTTTCCTAACATTCAGTGATAGACATGATCTGTTTCTGAAAAAGAAACCCAGTTTAACTTTCAGTTTCTTCACTAGGTTTTCCACGTGGAGTTTAAAAGAGAGATGTGAATCGATCAGGATACCCAGATATTTATAGGAATCAACAAACTCAATAGGGACACCATTTGAAGATAAAATCAGAGGAGGATCTGCTGGAACCGCCTTCCTATTTGAAAAAAACATCCCTTTTGTTTTATCAGCATTTAGGACAAGTTTGAGACGGAACAAATCTGACTGGATGATGTCAAAAGCGGATTGCAGTAACTGGAAAGCCTTAGCTACTGTTTTAGCTCGGCAGTAAACAACTGTATCATCAGCATAGAAATGTAAGGATGCATCAGGGATGCAGTGACCTACATTAGCTATGTAGATTGTAAAGAGAGTTGGTCCTAAAACTGAGCCTTGTGGTACACCATTTTTAACTGTTAAATAGCTGGAAGAAGTACCGTTATGTTGAACACATTGCCTCCGATTGGAAAGATAGTTAGAAAACCAACCGATGGTGTGATCAGAGAAACCGATTTCTGAGAGCTTATGACACAGGATGTTATGATCCACAGTGTCAAAAGCTTTAGACAGGTCTAAGAAAAGTGCAGCACAATAGTCCTTAGCATCCAATGCTTCAACAACATCATTCAGAACCTTCAGAGAAGCAGTTGTTGTGCTGTGTTGTTTCCTGAAACCAGATTAATGGAGAGGTAAGAATAGATGTGCACAAAACATATGACCCAATTGACTCCCATTATAACCAGGTTTTGATGCATACGTTTGAAGTTTTACAGTCACACCATCTTCTTTGCACTTCGGTTTGTTTAAATCTCATCCGATTTTTCTTCTGAGGAACTTCACCCGTCGGTGTGTTTGTTTACAGGCTGACAAATAAACATTCTTGGCAGCGGGCTGAAGGTTGCACGATGTGGACAACGGACGGGATTTTCAAAAACCTGTGCAAAGTGTGGCCCCGCGGCTCGCAGGCCTGTCACGATAACACATTTTACTGGGCGATTAATTGTCTCAGAAATTATTGCGATAAACAATAATATTGTTTGAAATTTGACAATAATTTGTAATTATTGTCAAAAAGAGAAAAACAACTTTTTACACAAAGAAACAGGTTTCAGCCATGAATTTTGGAGCTTCGACAAGAGAGTTTTTTTTCCCGAGGTCGGCCTGTTAGCTTAGCTCGTAGCTTAGCTTCTCAGCTTAGCTGCTTTTAATGATCCAAAAACACAATTTTCAATGGTTAAAACAGATTTTAAAGAGAAAGGGAGGGGTCAGTGAAGAGCACCGGAGTTGAGCCTTTTGTCATCCAGTGTCTTCAGTAGAAAGACATGAAGAAACGATAAAGCCAATAAATGAATATGAGGTTGATCATTTTCATTTATCATGCGATTAATTGATTTATCGTTTATCGCGACAGGCCTAGCGGCTCGCTGGTCGCATCGTTGAAAACATTAAGAACTCCGTGAGACTATCTTTAAATACGCCCATTTTCTCAACAAGTGGAGTCACAAACTGGATCCCCAACAGCTGCAGCCCGGTGAGATACCATCTGAGAAGAGAGTGGCCAAGATGGTGTAGTGGTAATGGCAGTCGTCTCCCGATCGGAAAGTTGGCGGTTCGACTCCCGGGACCCGCACCATGTGTCGTTGTGTCCTTGGGCAAGACACTTAACCCTGAGTTGCTCCCGGTAGGACTGGAAAGCACCTTGCATGGTAGTCTGCCGCCACCGGTTTATGAATGTGTGTAGCATTCAATATATGTGTAGCACTTTGAGATTTTCAGTAATGAAAAGTGCGTTATAAATTGAATTAATTAATTAGTGGCAAGGGAACTGGACTTGGGATCCGGAGGACCCTGGTTCGAACCCCAGTCACGGCATAGTTTTGTGGTGTGTTTGAGCAGCACACCTAATCACAACTGCTCCCCGGCGTGCTTTCTATAGCTGCCCGCTGCCACCTGGTGGTGATTGGGTTGAATGCAGAGTCAAATTTCGTCTTGTATGGAAACATGCATAGATGACAAAAATATGACATTATTATTATTATTATTAAATGACCGTGTATGTAAAGTTACTGTCAAAGTAAAGGTTTATAAAACTACGTTTACATGGACTGCTTTGAGTATCCACTTTGGGTGGAGTTCAAGTAAACTGCATGTAGCTGCAGCCCATGGGCTGCAGCTACACCTTTATCAGGTCAATTAAATCAGAAATGTAACTTCAGACTGGGATTCAAAGTGACAGCAGGTAAGATATTAGATGTCTACCGTATTTTTTGGACTATAAGGTGCATTAAGCAAAACAAGTTCACTTTGACAGTGCGCCTTATAGTCCGAAAATTACAGTACAACCGTCCTCAGAGCCCCACTGTAACAGATCTGAACTGTCCCTTTAAGTGCTCAGAGCTGGGGGGGAAGAAGGAGCATGGATGTTCAACGTCTTCATCAGCACTTCCAGCCTGGCTGACAATCACAGCAGAGAAAAGTCAGCGGTGAGGAAGAGGAGGAGGTGGAGGAGTTAGAACCAACGTTCCGAGGGGGATTAGCTTCAAACCAATCAGGACAGCCGAGCGTGATTAACCTCGGTGTGATTTAACGAGCCGGGAACGTGCGCAGAGAAAACTTCCTCTGTGATGAGCAGTCCAGCTCAGGTTTTAAAGACTGAAGGGTAAAAGGACCTGGAAGGACCTGCTGGGATTAGAGACAACGTTCGAACGCTTCCTAATCCGATCCCGTAGCACAGAAAACACCGTACTTACGTTTTAAAAGAAAGAAAAGCTTTTTGTCCTCCTCTCCAGCCAAATAAGAACTAAGATTATTCAGTAAAATATCTTTGGTGCCTTCTTTTTAGTCCCCGGTTGTGAAAAAAGGGGAAACGCCCCCCCCGTCCACCTAAATGTGAATGTTGTGAGCATGACTTGAAAAATAAGCCAAGCAACAACATCTGTTTTTGTGTGTAAGAAAGGTTCCTTTCAAAAACTGGGTTGTCGCGTCAAAATCCAAGATGGCCGCCGACAGATGTTTAGTAATTTGGTCAGCCCCATCATTTGAGGAAACTATGCTTTTCTCGTTTTTATATCGCTAAAAAGTTGAGTTTCCTCAAATGATTGGGGTGGCTGAAGATTAATGTATGGTGGTTCAGGCCACCACTGGCCACCCCCTGGCTCCGCCGCAGCATCCGTCACTCTTCATCGCACTTGGGCAAGCAAAACAAAAACAAAACCATCCATGATCTCTACCTGCTTCTTCCTTTTCAGGTCACTGGTGCCCATGTCCAGAAGTCACATGTGTGAGAGACGGGGGACACCTGGACATGTCTCCAGTCCATCACAGGGACACATAGAGACAAAAAAAAAACATTGGGACACTTTAGAGTTACCAATCAGCCTAACATGCATGTTTTTAGTCTGTGGGAGGAAACCGGAGTACCTGGAGAGAACGTGCACTCCAGCCAGAAAGGCCCCGCAGCCAGGATTTGAACCGGCGACCTTCTTGATGAGAGCCAACTGATCCACCGTGCAGCTAATAAACAACTAACGTTTCCAAAACTAAACATTCACTGTGCTCACCCCTCATCGAGGGGGGGTCACTTGTTTTCTATTAGGCCTGTCTCGATAACTCATTTTATTGGGCGATTAATCGTCTCAGAAATTATTGCGATAAACTATAATATTGTTTGAAATTTGACAATAATTAGTGATTATTGTCAAAATTAAGAAGAAATGATGATTAATTTTTGTGTACCTTTTTTCGACTATTGGATGGCAGTATAAGACTGTTTGAACCGAAGGATGGATAGTGAGGGAGCGATCAGCGTGTCTCTTTAAGAAAAAGAGAGAGGCCCCTTGACGTGACATGGGCTGTCTTTCTTCAGTTCTCAAAATGGCGGACGCTCAGTGTGGTTTGAGCTCTTTAGTACGGAGCCCCCGAGGGGACATGGATGAAAACAATTTTATTTGCGTGCGCACGCAAACCTTTTGCGTGCTCACGCAAAACCTTTTGCGTGCGCACGCAATAGTTTTTGCGTTCCCTCGCAATATAGTGTTACCTCACAGATAACAGCACACACCCGTTGAGGTTCACGCAAGAGTTTGTGACTTGGCGCTATATAAATAAACTGAATTTTAATTTTGAAATCAGCTTTAAATAAGGATATCCAGTGTGTGCTGCAGTGGTAACAGTCATTTTACGTTGTATATTTCACGTTACCGCTCCGTGGATTCAGCTGTCACTCACTTCCTCCTTTGAGCCGACAGGCACCTGCTCTGTCTGTCCTTAAGAGTAGCGCTGGTTCTCTTAGGGACCGTCAACAAATTACTGCATTTTCAGAGTATTTGTCAAAACAGCATAATGTATCATAAATAAAGTCTTCTCAGTATATTTCTGCATGGTAATAAATCATGAATTTTATCACCATTTAAAATCCAGAAGAACAAGTGGCACTTGTGTTTCAAAAGTACTGTAACTTTCTTTTAAAGCATCCAGGTTCATTGAAGGATTCAAAGATTTAAGATTCTTTGTCACAAAATTGTGTACACAGGGTCCCAGTTACATCCAACAAATGTATTAAAATCTGTGTAAAAGAAAATCAATCAATTAATCAACTTTATTTCTATAGCACATTTTAAAAACCATATGGTTAACCAAAGTGCTGTACAATAACACAAAAGACAAGTTAATTAAAATGATAAAAAACATACAAAGCATACAAAAATAAAAAATACATATACCAGTCTTACTGCAGGTGTGTTAAAATTCATTCAACCTTTATTTTGTCAGGTTAATGTCATTGAGCCTCAAGGACTCATTTACAAGAGCGACCTGCTACAAACTAAAGAATGATGACAACAGCAACAGTAGAAATTTCCTTAAACAATCAACAATAGACAAACATAAGAGAGAAATACAGATTTTTTAAACAAATTAAAACAAAATATTAAAGGAGACCACATATTGGTTTTTTAAAATTTTATGGTATTTCTGTGGGCTATCCAGACCATATTCATTCAATTTAATGCACAAAATAATTCTTAGATAATAAAATATCCCCTTTCTAGTTATGCATTTTCTGACTTCCGTTCTAAACGACCGGTTTATGATAATGAGCTCTGAAGGCCACGCCCTTCAAAAATCTGTTTACATTTACTCCGCCCTCTGAAACTGCCAGTATCTCTAATATGTTGTTGTTTTAAAATTAGCTCTTTTTTAATTACTCATTTGACTTACTGTTAGTGCTAGCTTAAAGAGGAACTAAACCCCGGTCTAAAAACGTGTTTATGGCAACATCTATGGGTTGAACATAGGTATTGCAGCTTAATTTTCTTATTGGTCTAGGATTCTCACTGTGACATGTTTTCTCACTCTGATGTCACGGAAGTGGTTCAAGCAGAGCCAATCCCCTGCAGAGATGAGAAGGTCCTGCAGCTGTTCATACCTTATATGGAAGTGCCACATTTCACTCCTGACAAGCGGTTTTCTTTCTTTTATTTTTTCATTTTTTTAAGCCTTTGGTTTTGGATGGAATGGGTGGAATAGATAAATTCATCTACATGTTTATCCTTTGTTGTTGCTTGGTGTATGTTGTTGGCTAGAGGTTTGATTTGTTTTAGGTTGTTGCTGGTGGAGGCGTGGACAAAAGCACAACTCTACCTCCTCCCCTCCTTGTCTCTCGATACGCCCATTTTGAGGGTGATTTTGGATCTGCTTAGGGGAAGGAGTTACCGTCTCAACCTGTGTTTAGTTCCTCTTTAAGATAACTTACCGAAAGCTGTCTGCGCGCGCCGCCATTTGCAGCTCCTTTTAGCATTAGCACACCTCCGAGGCTAATGATAGCTCTTCCTCCTCCGGCACACCGCCAGCTCCGCTCGTTGCATGCGGCGCTTTTGGGAGCGATCGCTGCTTCAGTCCACACGCAATAGCTCTTCCTCCTCCGGCACACCGCCAGCAACCGCTCGTTGCATGCGGCGCTTTTGGGAGCGATCGCTGCTTCAGTCCACACACACACAAAGTTCACCGAGTGTCTCCAGTTAATTTATCCGTATGAGGCAACCTCTGACCGGACCCCACGGACCTCAAAAGCCAGCAGCTCCCAGCAGTTCCCGCACGCAGATGGTCCCTTCGCCGGCGGTCTGCTCGTTTTATTTCTGCCGGCTGCGCGTTGGGAGCGATCGCTAAAAATTGAACTAAAACGTAAAAATAACAATTATACTTTATTTATAAAGCCATTTAAAACAACCACAGCTGCAACAAAGTGCTGTACACATGAAATTAAGAACATTTAAACAAAAGATGAGATGAAATCAGGAATCAGGTGAGGGGCTGGACTCAGGTTTGGTGTGGGTTGTGGCTGCGGTTTGTGACGTCACAAACCGCAGGAAGTGAGAACGAAGTGTTTCTATCACAGACAAATAAATCTACTTAGAGTAAATAAACCACTGGGTGCATTTCTTTGGCCCTAAGACTGTTTTTTTTATGAAGTACATACCCAAAGTTGAGTTAAAAAAAACATTAAAAAGTGAATTTTGAATATGTGGTCCCCTTTAACAAAACATAAAGTAGATGTAGAAAATCAGTAACAGGAACATGTCTGCATTGGTTTTTGCCAGGATTCCAACAGATTCTTAAAACCATTTAGAGAAGTCAAGGCCGAGAGCTTCAGATCTTTTTGTAAGATATTCCATGAAGCAGGAGCAGAGTAGGAGAAGGCCCTTTTTCCAAGTTCAGTCCTCACTGATGGAACACTGCAGGTAATCATGTCCTGAGAGCGCACGCTGTAGCTGCACTCACGCAGAGACATGTAGGAGGAGATGTATGAGGGCAGCAGACCAAGAAGTGATTTAAAGATGAAAATGTACCAGTGGAAGAGTCTGCGTGAGGTTAATGATGTCCAGTTAACCAGTGAATACAGGGTGCAGTGGTGGGTACGATAATCACAGCCAGTTATGAATCTTAGAGCACCAAATGCCATAAAAGATAAGATCATGTGTTAAAAGCCAAGGAATAAAGGTGTGTTTTTAAAAGAGATTTAAAAACAGGAAGAGAAGAGGCCTGTCTGACACTCAATCTGTAAAAAGCTCTAATGGTACGTCCTGACCAAACGCGTTTTCAACGGCAAAAAGGCTCGTCACGCACGCAAGTGGACGCACTGGACCCAGTTGTGTCCTGACCAGAACGAGAAGCTGCGACGGTGTGGCGGCGGGGGGTGTGGGAGGAGCTTACCGGTACACCGAGTTCCTCACTGCACTCTGCCAGTCTCTGTAGAGAGCAGACTTGACTGGTCGTGAAGGAGTTGTCGCGAACACACAGATTTCTCTTCCATAGTCCATGACTCCGCGGGTTTTTTCTGTGTCCCAATACGTCACATAGTGCGCGCGCCCCCTCGTTTCCGCGTCCCCCTCTCTCCTCCCCCCCGACTCCCCCCCGACTCTCCCTGATCAACCAGAGTTGAACGGCGTTTGAACGTTTGAACGGCGAAAACGTTCAGCAATGATCAACGCGTGCTTGGAGGCTGACGCGGGTTCACGTGCACGGAAAACGCTTTTCCAGCACGCTCAACACGCACGTCACGTGACGCCCGACGCCAAGACGTGGCTGGAGGTGCGTCCCC